>DWAO01000096.1:0-35757 GCA_018230605.1 Heliconius congener | reverse complement strand
GAAATGGAAATATAAATTTAAGTAAATATTTCATCTCCTCGAGTGGGGATCCCACTTGATATAGATCAATGTTTTTTTTTTATTTAGAAATACACCGACTGATTGTCTCTGTGGAGTATTATTATTATTATTGCCATTTCTTTAGTGAGGACCGCAAAGTTACGAATTAATTGACGTAAGAACCATCAAAACAGATCAATTTGTTTGTTCTGTACAACGTACCACATAGAAACCAACAAACGTACATACATATAATTAATGTATATAGATAAGATAAAAAATTGTATCCAGCATTACGCGGAGCATCTGTTAAAAACTAGTTCTTTTAGTACAATATACACAATTCCACATCGATATCAAAACACTATAACATAATACTATAAATTAAATTTTACCTATTTGTTTATTATACTGTAGAATTATTTACAAGAGAAAACATTCGAATAACGATTAGATATAAGGATATGTTAACGAAATTTTATGTTTAAAACTACCATTTTTCTGTTTCTTTAAATCTAGATATTATAAATATTTGACTTTTTCACTGGTTTAGTCTTGTGTACGCAACATACTCTGCCAGTGTTTAAAGAAAGTACAAGTGAGATTGATACTGTTAACTTTACTTACGTTCTTTCTAGAAATAATTGCTTTTATATGTTAATTATAAATTATTAACATTAATACAAAAGTGTTTGAAGTTCTAATGACGACGTTTTATAAAATAGTTTTCGGTTTTTGATTGTTTTTTAAAAGGCGAATTAACGTGACCATTCTTTTTTCGGGTCAAAACGGGAAATACATCGTTAATTAGTACTTTTTATTAAATTTTAATTATCGTGTTTAAAATGACATAACTATTTCATATAAACATTTTACTTTGGTTTTTGGCTTGTGGGTTCTCTTGTTTTTAAATTGTTTTTGGTTTTCAACGTCCCGGGTGCCGTCTTTGGGAACCCCAGCACACGCAAGCGAGAAACGAGACGTCTGGTCGCATTATAGATTCTATTTTCATTATATTCGTTCTAAGTGATTTTTACATATTCTAAGTATTATTTTATTAAACTCTATATATTTATAGTCTAATCCCTACACATTTACACAGTAGTACAATAGAGATTTCGTTGAACATAATGCAACATTTAAATTCATTTTCACTCGCGACCTTGAATATAAGGGTCTAGGTTACGATATAACTAACGGATGGCGGTCGTTAGCGATGCAGTAGTCCTATCATGTTTAGTTTAGGTTTGTTTAAATAATCGATCTTTAGTGTTTTTTTTTATTTGTTTTTTTAATTTTACTTTAAATAGCTAAAGAAAGCGGAGTGTATTAATCTATCTAAATAGGATTATATCTAAATAGAATTTTATTGACACATCCTTTATACGTACCTATTTTTGTACGTATTATACTTTTTCATCTTTTTTTTCAGCTTCACGCTGTATTCCGCACACTGAAAGGTAGCCAGAGGGAACCTAGTGTTAAGACATTCCGTTTCCCACTTTCGGCCGATATCTGAAGTGTTAAGTGGCAGAACTCCACGCCGCGCTTCGCCTTGACACCAGAGTGAAGAAACGGAAATATAAATTTAAATAAATATTTCATTTCCTCAAGTACCCACGGAACCCACAAACAGTCGCTTTTACAGTCACACTTTGTGCCACTGCGCCACGACTGGCCTCTTTTTCGTATTTATCAAAAACATGATTAACTTTCCTGAGTGATATAAGTATATCCATATACGTCAAATACCGTGGCCGAGGCCGTGAAATTGAAAATTTCAATAATAAAAATATTATCATGAAAAAAACCACAAAAAGAAAACATGACCTTGACCATATTGGCTGCATAATGTGTGCTCTATTTTAACATTTCATTGCAAGGAATGTATCGTAATCTTAAATCAACATTAAAATATATTATAAATAAATTATTATCTATAATGATATTGTAACCTCTTGACAATATTTTTTTATGTTGAACAGTCTATTTATCAAGGAAGGTTAAAGGCTATATTACTTCACGCGTCAATATTTCCCACACTAGCTGCGGTCGGTCATTTACCGATCCCTTAGAAAGTGTCACACAACTCTTGGTTACTTCCATTAGAGCATGCGGGCGGAGTCGCAGTTAAGGCTAGTATTTATTATAAATTTATGTTAAATTAAATCAATTTGAAAAAATCTGACGTCATGTTGCTGGTGATTTGGCGCCAACACAAATCTCACAAAGATTAGATGCGTGGGCGCTCACCTAAATATAGCTCCTGTCTAAATAATGACAATTTAAAACTCAAATCAATAAGGTGATATGGAATTCCGATTCCGATTCATTTACCTATCTGTTGTGTCTTGATCTAAGTCGGTTCTTAGCGTTCTGTATGTCAAAAGGAAAAAACCGAACCCTTTACGATCATTTTGATGCCTTATCTAAAATTACACAGAGCAGGGTAGGCAAAATGACAGGCCTAGTATTAAGACACTCTGTTCCCTACTTTCCGATGAGTTTTTTGAGGCATGGCTTGTTGAATGGCGGCATTCAACATTTTAGTACCAGAGCGAATAAATAAAAAGTGGTCCTTGATCAAGAAAAGTTTGAGAACCCCTGGCGTAGAGGTATCAAGCTAAAATTAATATTAAACACTTAGGGCTACAGTCGCTTGGAGCAAAGAAAAAAAGCATCTAAGTGAATGCAATCAAAAGACACTCGTGCGAGCATTCGCCGCGTTATCAAAACTCACTATACGTATATGGTACCTCCCTATGGACCTATAGTTATGAGAACTTACACTACAAATAAGCCAAAAAATCCGAAAAAATGGAATTTTAAATTTATGTTACAGACGAAAATTAATACAAACTTATAATTATATTTTTAACATTTTTAAAGTGTTATTCCACACTTAGGAAAAAAGAATACTTATTTAGAAAACGTTAAAAATTATTATAATTATAGTCCATTTTATACAAAATGAGTGCAGACGCCCGCCAGGTTAAGTTCTTAAATTTTTATAAGTACTTCCCGTTGACCTACAATCCTGAAATCCTCGGTGGGCGAGTCCGACGCATTTGATCGACTTTTTACCTTTTAGCAAGTCTGTAGTAGTTCTTGAATTTGCACATTAATTTTAAAAAATAATATGCATATTGTCATTAAATCAAATCAGCTTCACGCTGTATCCCGCACACATCATGGTAGGCAGAGAAAACCTAGTGTTAAGACACTTATTTCTCCATCTTATTTCGATTTATAGAGGCATTGCATTTTGAGTGGCGGAACTGACTCTACACCAGAGCGAAGACTTGAAAAATAAATTTAAATAAATATTTAATTTTCTCGAGTGGGAATCGAACCCACAAGCAGTCAACTTTACAGTCACACACTTGTGTATACCAAAACTGGCCTCACCGAAAGCATTACGTGTTGAGTGGCGAAACTCAACGCCGCACTTTGCCTCGATACCTGAAGTGACGAAACGAAAATATTAAAATTTCATTTTCTTGAGTGGGAATCGAACCCACGACCTGTCCCCTTTGCACGCATGTGCCTCAGCGCCACGACAGGCATCGGCCTAGTTTTAGTAGATTCATTCGAAAATATATTTTTTTGAATGCACCATGAATCCTTCCATGGATACCGGTAGTAAAAATGATTGTTTGACCTCTCATATCCTTGTGGTCCTGAAAGGATAAAGATTAGGAAGTAAGATTATGAGATTTCTTTAATATATTTTTTCTTCCACATGTAGGCCTTAAAAGTTAACTGTTTGCTCCATATAATTATGTACTACCGTTAAAGAGCAACGTGCCTTAGCATGCAGCCGATATTGCAGTCTTACGGGAAATAGGAATGACAATATAATAACATTTCTTAGGCAAGGAAAGGTCAATCCCCCGTAGGTAATGAAATGATTTGAATACTTAATTACTAATTCCGTAGAAATTCAATTAAGCATTCAAAGTAACTAATAATAATTAATTTATAATTTGTTTAAGGAATATTATAATTAATTACAAAGGTAGACGGTAGGCAGCTTGTCGAGCGAAGTAAACCAAGAAATTGACGCACATGACATGTGTAACATTACACAAGATTATCACTCAGAATCTATTAAACTCGTGATAATATGCTAATCAAAAGTCTTAAATCTGCTAAAGTCTATTCTGAAAGTAAATGATTAAACAAAAAACAAATTATAAGATAGTTACCTCAGAGCTAATCCAGATGACCGAATCACAATAATTGTAGTGTAACATGTGAGCGAAGTGAATTGTGAAGCTAAGAAGTTTATTCAGAAGTCATCTTAGGTTTTTAAATCTCGATCATGAATTTCAAACTGAAACTACATTATTATAAAAAAAATCTCAACATCTAAATATTTAAAATCAGAAATAAATTTTACTAAATAAATTTACTAAACATATTTTTAGTCTTTTTATGTTTTGCGTCAACCCTTGGAACGTTCTTATTGTATTTTGCTAATTTATTTATCCACGTTGACTGATTATCCGTTGATATTTTTAGTAGTTATAATTAAGTCAATTTACAAAGAAGTATTCGATATCGCTACATCAATATTATAACAGCAAACTATCAAAAATATACTTATTGGTGAACATTTATTTATTATGATTAGTACTATAAAACGATGATAGGTCACAGTATACGTATTCAGTTTATGTATTTTTAACATATAAATAGAATTGGCGTACAATAACGTTTCAGTTCTTGAGATAATATTATGTGAATGTACGCACCTAGCTTCTATTATGATGATAACGTATATAAAAGAGTATCCTAAATAATATGCGTATAACCTAGCGTGGTCTCCCAGCTCTGATAATTGAGTCGAAGGGTTTCTTACCTCCAGCGGAGGCCCTCTGCACCATCTAGGGGACACAGGACAATAAAGTTGGTAAAACTAATAACTTATAAAACATCTCTTCGCATGTAGCAAAGAAGCCAAAAAGAACCTAGTCTACTTTTTGCCTATTTTAGAAGGCTTTGTTTTAAGGTGGGTACTTCGATCCGTACTCAATAATATTTAAAATAATATTTTAAATATTATTGAGTACGGATCAAACCCACAACCATCTTATGTAGTATCTTACATACATATATGTTTTATCAACGACAATTTCATGGCGAAATTTTGAATGTGGTGCATCCCTATAAGTGAGTCTTTTTATCGCGACAACATTTAACTGTTTCAAAACGCGCCTTTGTCGCGAGATTTAAACGAACGCCATCGGTATATAATCATACATGAGAATTGGATTTTAATGATACTGATCTATACTCCAACTAGCTGATACCTACGACTTTGTTTGCTTGGATTAAGAATGGTGGACCTTTTTTTATTCAATTAACACCTTATTTTATGCTGGTTAATAGTCATATCTTAGAATGCATATATTTTTTACAATTATTATAGACAAATGTATTTTACTTTAAATAAGTATCTAATGTAAAACTTCCAAGAAGTTTCACCCGTCCCGCAATGTATATATATATATATATATATATATATATATATATATATATATATATATATATTAAGATTAGTAGGTAGGTAATATATTCGAATTCGAATACGAATTCAAAAGCCTAAGGACAAGGTGTAATTTTAAGGGCACAGAAAAAGTTAAGCTTCTAAGTCAACGCAATCAAAAGACGAGCGTTTATGCGTCGTGTTTGCTGGATTTAGTATGAAATTCGCCGATAATCGAAAGTTATAGAGTGCTCCCGTGGACTTGTAATTATGAAATTGGCAAGAAGTGATAACAAAACAATTCCCACAACAAATCAAAAGTTCCATAAACCTTTCCTGAGTAGAGGTCGACATAATATGACCATATTGACCCATGTTCGGTTAACTTTAATTTTTTTTTAGCTTCACTCTGTATCCCGCACACAAAAGGGTAGGCATAGGGAACCTAGTGTTAAGACACTCCGTTCCCCACTTTCTGCTGAGTTCTGGAGGCATTGCGTGCTTAGTAGCGGTACTCAAGGCCTTGCCTCGACACCAGAACGAAAAAATGAAAATATAACTGTAAATAAATATTTCATATCCTCAAGTGGGGATCGAACTCACAACCAGTTGATTTTACAGTCACACTTTGTACCCCCGCGCTACGACTGGCCTTAAAAGTTTGTTTAATAGTTTGTGCTCAGCGATAATCGAATTAGTGACCTTACTCACCCAGCACATATGTTATTATCTATTATATACTTAGTTATTTCTAATATATGAATTTTATACTAGCTATCAATGAAAATACGTTTAAGCGATAGGTATTAAAAAAATTGTTAAAGTTCTAATTTAACAAAGAAGATTGCAATCTGACACTTTATAATCTACGCTATAATTTCAACACGACTCAATTCACCTCTCTCATAGACGTGGGAAAGATGGCAACTGTTCCGTTTCGATAAGCTTAACTTATATGCAGAACTGCATTCACTTACATAAATAAACCGTTAATTTAAAACAAATAGTATCCCAGAAGTATATTTTTACAATTACCTCTATAATATATTTTCTTACTAGATTATCATAATCTAGTAAGAAAATATATAAGAGAAAGGCTAGAATGGCTTACACAGTTTGTAAGTTCCTTTAAACCAAAAGTATTTTAGAATATGCCCACAATAGTATTGTATGTGTTTTAAATACTCTAAAGTCGTAATATATACGTATATTACGGCGAAAATATAAGTGAGGTATTAGTACAGTATAAGTTAAGATTTTCTAACTGAAGACATAATGGCGACTCGAGATCGTGAGCAAAAATCAAACAGATGTTGTCGTTGTTATTTTGTAAAATTATAGATTTGTTTTTAATGTGAAAGTTTATAACTCTACCTAGTCGCTTCCACGCTATACATACTGAGTCAAAGAAGAACAAAAATATTCTTATTGTTCTTTTATATCGAACGAACCATATTATATCGAACGCCACTTCTTCTTCCTTACCAAAATGGGGAAATATAAATTCATAAGCGTAATTTCTCAGTGTGGTTTTTTGTCATAATACTGAAGTTCTGCATTATTATGGACGTAATATAGAATGGAATACCTTAACGCGGGAATCTAAAAATAAGCTTTTTATTATCAGCTTCACGTTGTATCTCGCACACGGCAGGTTAGGAAGTGAGAACCTGGTGTTAAGACACTCAGTTGCCCATTTTCCGCCGAATTCTTGAGGCATTGGGTGTTGAGTGGCGGAAATCAACGCCGCGCTTTGCTTTGAATCCAGAGCGAGGAAACGGAAATATAAATTTAAGTAAATATTTAATTTCCTCGAGTGGGATCGAACCCACAACCAGTCGATTTTACAGTCACGCTTTGTGCACCTGTGCCACGATTGATATCAAAAAAAATATTTTCATACATACCTATCTAGACTGAAGCGAAGTTTTAATTCGGACTAAAGCAAGATTTGTTATATGTTTGTCAATTTATGAAAAATTTGTTCAAGCTAGTGAATTGATGATTTCAGTCAAGTAACTTTAGTTTCTGGTTGGATCTGAAGAGTTTATTTTTTTATAAGTTAATGTGTCGTGTCTGATGAATATTATTATTATTCGTCTTCTAATGATATATCTATTTGGGTTAATGTAGTTTCATTGTTACGATTAAAAGCTTCCAACTTTTTTTTAAGATTGCAATGAGATTGCGTGTTAACAACACGTACAAATAAACAATCGCAAAATAGTTTTTTTTCATGTATCAAACTTAATTAATTTTAAATACGAATTTTTTTTCTTAGTTAAATTGGGATTGCATTTACCTATGTATAAAAAACTCAACGATGTTCTATGAAGAGACAGACATATAATATTATATTCATAAGTTATCATCGTCGAATCAGTTACGTTTCAGATGGACAAGACCGTACCTAATATTTGTAATACAAACAGAATTGTGCGGTAAATAAGCAAGTTGTTACTTTTTTTATAGAAACTTAGGACGGTTATAAAACTACGATACGTAAAGAGATAAAACTCATGGACTTGAATGTGAATATAAAATAATGTTTTTTTTTTCAGAAAATCTCTTAACCTTCTCCTAGTTAAACCTCCAAAACAAAATCAGGAGGGTGTTCCATTTTTAGGGTTCCGTACTTCCCACTTATCATGAGATCGCGTAGAGGTATCAAGCTGGAAATAATATCATATATTCTTACCCCGTGGAGCACAGAAAAAAATCAGGCTCCTAACTTAACGCAATCAAAAGATCGAGCATTTATTCATCGATTTTGCAGCATTTTGCATTAGATTCATCGCGTAATCAAAATCTAAAGGCTACTTCCCGTGAACCTACAGTTATAAAATTTGGCACAGAGTGAAAACTTACAATACAAATAAAGAAAAAAAATCGATAAGTAAAAATTTATAGGTATTTCGTTAAAAAATGCATTACAAACTTATAGAAAATGAGTGCATACGCTCGTAAACTTATGTTTCTCAACTTTTATACTTCTCGTTGATCTACTTCCCCTTTTTTTATACTTCCCCTTGATCTACTTTCCCTTGTTGTACTTCCCGTTGAACTACCATCCTAAAAACCGGCATGGAACTCTCGGTAGGCGAGTCCGATTCGCATTTGACCAGTTATATTTGTGTATACTAAATCTTAAAAAAATTAAAGTTAAATTGATAGATTGTATTATTTTGATAGATTTGTAAGTATAAAGTATCCCAAGTGGGGAATAACACTTTAAAAAAGTTAAAGAGACCAAATATGTTATACCTATGTTAATTTAATATCAACAGTGAGAATGTATTGATCTTGAGTTTTATGTCGTTTACACTTGTTTACACAGTAATGACTACATAAAACTATCTAAATTCTAAAGCTTATCTTTGAATTTTTTTAGGTTACAAACACTTTTTACTTCTATTATATTTAACCATATATTCAGATAGTTAATATTTAATAAAGAGACGCGTAAACAAAGGTATCTGTTTTACTTTATACTAAACATATAATACATTTTAAATCTTACAAGTGCACTCTTTCACCACGAATGCTTCTCAGATATCGATTTATCAAGCCGTTGTACTGATGTTTACATTTTCAACTTCAATATAAGAATTCTCATTTAAAATGCTTAATAAGCATTTGTAAATATAATAGAATCTAGGATTGCTTGCGTGTCGGTATGCGCCATACAATTGTTCCTAGCTCGTACACTTACATGGTCAATGTTACTACTATATATTTTTTTAATGTTGCTACTTTTTCATCAACGACATAGTAGAGTGTGTTAGTATGTCATTGGTCATTTGAAGTAGTTTTTTTTGTTGTACTAATCTGTTGTGATTTATGTAGAGTCCACCATTGAGCTGATCATGATATTATTTAAAAGCTGGAAGAATTTGGCGCACCTATATGACGTGGGACGGGCACCCTATTGTCGGACATACACTCTTTGTTGTGTTTGTCAGAGTGACATCATCCACAAGGACGCGATATTATGCATTTCTAGCGTGATCTAATTATACTTTGGGATGACTGGGCATTAAACGCCGTTACATACTGTATTGCGTAACAAAAACGTAGCCACTACAAATATTATTTTCCAAGCACACAAATATTATAAGAAATATAACTGTATTCCTATCGTTAAAACGAAATCTTAATAGTTACTCTTTGAAAAGACAAGAATAACTGTTCTAGAAACGTCAAAGAACATCTTAAAAGTCGTGCCTAATCTATTATGTATAGTAACAAAGCTTTAGATTCTTCTCGTCAACTCCGTAAAGCAACTTTCCAATCCAACGAAACGATCAATTCCAATTTAGAAATGATTTCTTAGATTTGAACTGTAAAATTCAACCTCTGAAAACATATTTTATGCAATAAATGTTTAATATCTTTGATACACAAAGCGTGCAAAAGTATTCAAAAATCGTGAGCAAGTCTTGTATCAATGTCTATAGAATAAATAGATTTATTAGAAGATCAATAAATATATCTATTGGTATTATGTATATGGTGCAAAAAATGGTATTTTTATTTAAAGATTTATTTATTTTTATTTTGCGCAAAATCTTATTTATATTGCCGAATTAAATAGAGCTCAATTCGCATAGACGTCATAGAGAATAGAAATAAATAAATCAACAGCTAAATGCTCAATTACGTGAGGAATATTTATAAATTAGTCATTTTATACGAATTTTCTTAAGATTATTGATAGATATATTTTAATTTATTTATAATTTTAACAAAATCTCAACGTTTTATTTAAACAAGAGGTTGTCAGCGATGCGTTGGCTTGGACTTTATGACTTTGTATTTAGCATCGAAAGAAGGCCTAAATTGTAACTGCTTACTATCCTAGCGATAAACACAGTTTTAGGTTCTAGTTCCATATCACATTAACTCCATGTGCCTGATTTTTTCATATACTTTAGGTATAAGTTGCTGATAATAATCAAAATCAGCTTCACACTGTATCTCGCACACAGCAGGATAGGCAGGGGGAGCCTAGTGTTAAGACACTCCGATCCACCCTTTCTGCTGAATTCTGGAGGCATTAGTTGAGTGGCAGAACTCAACGCCGCGATTGTCTCCTCCCTCTGCCTATCCTGCTGTGTGCGGGATACAGCGTAAAGCTGACATAAAAATAATTGAGACGCCATGACAAATCATAAATCTTTATTTTTATATATACCAAAAATTTAATATTTTTTTAACTTTATGAATATGTAATTATATTCATACGTGTACAAAACACTTATTTTCAACTGTATTTTAAAATAATAGTTTTATAATATTTAATTTAAAATATACAAGTACTTTTATAAAAAGAATAATAAAAATAATTACAATTTGTTATAGTCATAGAATAATATTTTGAATTCAAGTCGAAATATTTAAGTTTATCAAGGAATCTGTCAACCCGCAGTAGATGTTATAATATTAATAGCTGGTAATAATATTCCACCACGCTTACAACAGAACGCTAGTGTAAAAAGTAGGTGTCACTAATATTCTCAATACCGCTTGACCGCCGCTCCGCATAATAATAAAATGTAAATAGAAAAACAAGATTATTTGCAAATGTTTAAAGTTCAGAAGAACTCAGCTCTTTGAAAGAATAACATACACGTCACTCGTTCAACACACTGTGGCCCACAAGAAAGATTATATAAACGCAATATGTTTTATTATAATTTTACATGTCCAATTTGTACAAACACGTTAAAGATGAATGAAGAATGCCATTTTAATTGTATCAGAGATAAAAACTTTTTTCTAAAATCATTTTTAAATAAATATCGTATCGGCAACTATTATTATCCAAAGATCATTCCATAAATTACAGAAATAGTGTTTACGTGTCGTTTATGGCTATTAGAAGGTAGGTATGATGACACAATAAAAAACTGACCTTGTGGTTTTTACAAGGTTATGTATATTATTATTAAAAATCAATGAAAATTCTATTTATTCTCAACAAATCCAATCGTTTTAGAATCAGTATTATTAAACATCATTATATATAAAACTCCATTGATGTTTAAAGATTAATTTTATTGATAAAGCATATACAAACGTGAAAAATTACTTTAAAGTAAATTATCATATATTTTTTTTTACAAATCATATGCATTAAATGAGGAAACTAGAGTGCACCTCGTCATATTAATGTATGATGCACCTTCTCTCCTTTTATAAGGGATAAAGGAAATTTACTTGACTACAATTTCTCGAAATAAACAATATCCATCATATTTTGTTCAGATTCGTTTATCAAAATTCACATATCATTTCTGGAATTTGTATCTTTTGTGTCAAAATTAGATGTTTCCCAACAGTGCCATTGGCGTCATTACATAAATAGACATATTTACCCATATACGAAATTATCACAACACTACACAGTTAGTAGAGCAGATTGATTAGTAACCTTATTATTTTAAAAAAGTTTATAATTAAAGAAGCCCTGAAATCGTATAATATTCGTGTCGACGATCTACTTACACTCAACAAGTACCTACTCTCTATGTACCGTAGAATTTCAATTGCGTTTTATTAATCAAACAAACAAAAGCGAAAAACCTATAAAAATATTTAGTGAATGTTTTATGACAATGTTTGTTATGATAACAATATTCATTGATTGATTCATCGATTACAAAAAAAATAACCCGAGTCGATTTTTAGCTCTACAGTGTTCGACTGAGACGTTAAACAAAAACAGGATGCCCACGTTTAACTAGTCTACTGTCTCAAACATTACAGCGTAGGAAAATGTACATTTCCTGTCTTGTACCATCGCACCTACAATTTGTTCAGCATGGAATTCCGCAACATCGATACAATGTCATTAATGCTACTTTGATGTTGTTGACAATTTAACATAATGTCACCAACGATATAGTGTTCGCGATCCAGATTATTAATTTCAAGATGACAATATCTTGTTTTGTACATCCTTATCAGTTTTTGTTTTAATAGCCGTTGCTAATGTTATTTATTTATTCTTCTAACAGATATAAATAGATATTTCTACTCAACGTGATTTCTTCCGAACATTAATTCACAAAGCATTCATAAAATTAAATATAAATTAGAACGGCGTTGAGTTGCCCCATTACGAAAATCGCGATCAGAAGTGTTTTAATAAGATGTCTGAACTTCGGGCTTTTGGGTTGACTTTGTCTAACCTGCTATGTGCGGGATACAGCGAGAAGCTAAAATAAAAAAAAACACAACAATTCGACGTACCTAAACGTACGTATACTTATATAGTTGATAGACAAATTCGATTTAAACATAAACATAATATGTACCTAGATTGAAACTAGGTGATAACTTGCGTAATTCACTGCAGGTTCTGCCGATGCAGCTAATAAGTAAACTCTACATATATTAGACACCAAAGCCGATGGTTTGCGTTTGCTCTGTTATAAAATATCAGATGAGAAAAGAAATTTAACATTTTCTCATTACTGAAGTTAAAATATATACGAATTAAATATTTGCAAGACTCACACAGTATATAGGAATATAGGAAACTTCTATTTACTAGAAGGCTGTAAAAACCTCTTTGGGTATTATTTCTAAATATAACACAGTAATCATATTAATGTATTGATGTTGTCAGTTTAATGATGCTTGCTTAGCAAATACATTGTCCGTAAAGGTGTGCATACATACGTGCACAGGATCCAAAAGAAGGGGAGTCCCGCAGGTATACAGGACCAGCTTCCCGAACGTCGGCAATTCGCAAACGTATCAAAAACCAGAGAGACAGAATAGATGCGGCCGGCTGTTTATAAACATTGAAAGAGCCGACGGGATGCGATCAATACCGTGGCGGGTGCACTACGGGCGCTCGCCGGCCGGGCGGCGGGCGGCGGGCTACACGCGGTTCTGGTATACTCCACCAGTGCTGCACGGTGCACCGGCACGCTAGAGCAGCAACACGGACGTACTGCAGCGACCGGCTGGCGGCGGCCGTGTGTGCGGCGTGCGCACTGCGCCGCCCTAGCCGTTACGTCACGCAGCTTTGACAGCTGCCGTCAGCCGTCACGCGCGGCGCCACCGGCGTTTTGCGGCCGCGCCGATCGATACACGCTCATGCAGCCCCGCAGCTTGGAAGCCTCTACCAGACTTTCATACTATACTCCTATAGTATACTACTAGGTAAATAACAATAAATTTTCTATAAGATTATTTTGTTTATGATATGAAATGAGAATGACGCAATGTCCTCTACAAACCAACTCACTCTAATATGTCTCTCTCCCGCATTTATACGATATAGTTAGTTATTTTAGTTGGGCTAAGATATCACTGACAACTTAATGATTTTTTTCTAACAGTAGGGCTGCCGAATGAATGAGTCGTCGAAGAAATTAATTAACACTACTAGATAGGCGGGAAGCTTTTCACATTGGGAAATTTATTTTTTTTACTCATTAATTTTAATCAGACTGCTCATGCGCAAAGTAAAAGTACTTTAAGAGCGAACGATACAGTAGAGTGGGGCTCATGGATAAAAACCTGATATTAACCACTAAAAACATTGGAAACCCCCTTCACTCTCCCAAATAATTACAAGGCCTCAGTACAAAACGTCTCTTTCCGTGCGGGCCACCGTTCACGGTCTTCTGGGTTTCTTGAAGACTTTTGTCCGACGCTAAGCGAGCTTAAACGAGACTTTGCATTTTAAGCTACGTTTGTCGTACCAGGTCGAGGAAATCTCAAAGTACATATATTATTCGACTGCGCCACAATGGTGTCAGGATCACAGAATTAAAATTTCAAGAATGTAATATTGGATATTTTCATGATAAATTGCGTCAAGAATTATTCATCGTCATTACAATAACAGCTTTACGAGACAGAAGGAAATTAATGTTTAGACACTCCCTTCCCCATTTTCCTCCGAATTTTGGGGGCATTGCGTGTTGAGTGGCGGATCTCAATGCCGCGCTATGCTTAGACACCAGAGCGAAGAAAATAGAAATATAAATTTAAGCAAATATTTCATTCTCTCGAGTGGGAATCGAATCCACAACTTGTCGTGTTTACAGTCACACTTTGTGCCCCTGGGCCACGACTGGCCTCAATAAGCGACATATCCAAAAATAAAGAATTATTATACTATTTGCATTTTATATCAGTAACTACTTGCCCCTATAGACGAGACGAATCATTGCAAGCGTTAGAGGTATTGAATGCTTATGATATAAATAAAAGGCTATTTTAGATAAAGTAGTTTATTGCGTAGATATTTATTTTATAGCAGTTTGAGTCCATATTCTCACATTTCTAATTTAAGTTATATAATGAAAATAACGCAACACCCTAATACATTGATATTCTTTCGTAATATCCTGTTTCTTTACTGCCATGAAGTGGATAGGTATAAAACAACTAGCTAGGTGTGTTGAGAAGTCATGCCCAAACTTATCACTAACGATGGGCACACTTACCGACGTGCAGAATATAAAGAGATGGCTTAAATGTTTATTTTTAATAATTTTTCACTGTTGAATGTTTCCTCAAAGTCTCGAAATTATAAAATGAACTAAGAATTATAATAAATCATTAAATTAATCAACCCGTGGTCGATCATTGATTTTAT
Organism: Heliconius congener; assembly: GCA_018230605.1. NCBI lineage: Eukaryota > Metazoa > Arthropoda > Insecta > Lepidoptera > Nymphalidae > Heliconius > Heliconius congener. Next base: position 20,644 of record DWAO01000096.1, on the reverse strand, counting down.
ATAACACTCATAACGCAACTGTAGTCTTATTTACTATGGGACAAGACATGGCAGTAAAAAGCTATTTAATACATTTAGTATAATAATATTCAACAAGTAGTAAAGGGTAATGGTGGTATAGGACGAAATAAATTGCGGATTAATATTTCACTTCCCTCAAGATCGATCTGCAAAACTGTTTAAACCTTATATTGCTTATGAGTTGACTTTTTACAAATACCCCCTCATAAATTCAGTCATGGTAAATACAATCACCGACAAAAACACTCGTTTCGTAACACTCAGCAATTAAGAAACCAAAAAAAGTATGTTTCGTTAGTTTTACAGAACAATCAACGTGTAGAGTAGGCAGGTAGTCAGAAATACACAAAAGTGAAATTTAATTATATTATACAACTGTTCGTTGCTGAGAGCTATTGTAGGTAGAGTCCTGTACAACATCATGGAATTAATACTATAGTGATTAAAGATTAATGTGTAAAATTCAATAATATGATGATATTTTCAATAGACTTTTAGTTGATTCTTGTCGTCAAAGCCGGCGGAATGGCCGGCGTTGCGGACAATGAAGGAGTTGCCGTCAAAGTGCATACGTCTTTCTCCACGCCTGTGATGCATATTATTTTATTTTGTAGAATATAAAGCCGAATAAACTAAACTACCCTAAGCGAAATAGTATCAATACATGGCCATCATCATAGATGCTCAAGATTTGACCGTAAACGCAAGATTTTGGGTTTGATTCCAATTCGTAGGAAATAATTATTGTCACTTTTCTCTCTTGTAACAAACCCAACACCCCGAGTTCCTCCATTAAACATGCAATGTCTCAAAAATTTGCCGCTGCATAGACAACTGAATGTCTTACCCTTGGCTTCTCTTCGTCAACTTGACAATTGTGTGGGATAAAAAAAGGTTACCAGGTAGGTATCAATTAACGATTTATTGGTTTACATTATTGATACGTTAATGTCAACTTATTTAAAATTATACAAACAACACGTATAACAATAATATTCCTATTTACATCTAGTGTGTTCGGAATTATTCAAGCGATGATAAAATTATTTTATAAATTAATCAAAACTATAATATATTAGACATATATAGGATAGGTAGGTGTATCCAACACTTTTTTGTGTTATCTTATAAGTATCCAGTGCTTACCTTACAAACAAATGTTGTGTCTGCCCCAGGGAAGCTGTACAGTGCAAGAAGGGACTTGTAATAGATGCAGAGCCATTGCTTGGGCTTGTACGTAACTGGTACTTATGGCTGCAGCGATGCACTCTACATAGCGAAAACCAATTAAACAATATGAAAATAGTTATTTTAAAAACGCTCTAATTATATATAATTTATATAAAAAATATTATTAAGAAAAAGTCTTTTATATCGTATATTGACAAAATTTTGTTGATTTTATTGCTATCTTGTAATTATTACAATATTATTATTTAAAATATTATTTTGTAGAATCACTATTCTAGATTTCATTTCGAATGAAACCAAACTCAGCCTTGAGATAAGTAAACATAGAAATATAATGTAAGAATGGATAATACAAACGTCAGTAAAATACCACGGCATTTTTAAACTTTAAAAACTATTCCGCAAAATTATCAATGTTCAATATGAAACAAAGCAATTTCATTTTACTTACAATTTAGTTATATTTTACAATTTAATTATATTTTACAATTTTATAGGTATTGTTTTCAGTTCATAATAAAAAATTTAGAAAAATTTAAATTATCAACTTAATATTATTTGCAATTTTTCATCTTAACTTCTAGGGTAGAGGGAGAACAGGGCCAGAAGCTACTTATGTTTGGTAGTCGTTACAAGTGTAAGTTGCTTTTGTATAGATCACATGTATAGATGCTAAGACCAAGTTAGCACAAAAAAAATAAAGTTAATTAAAAATCTACTTGTAGAGTAGGTAGTCGGAAATACATAAGAGTGAAATAAAATGAATTTATAGAAACTGCTCGATAATTAAAAATAGGAACTATTGGCCCCGCTTTCCCCTATTAGTAATTCTTCTTCTTGTATCCAATGCTCTGTAATATAGAGTGCTGTGTAGTGAGGTCATATAGTGTAGGGGACGGGCCCCATGTAACATTTCTGCGTCCCCTCAGCAACAACTCTCAATGTCAGTAGCTCAAAGTGAAACCTTTGCATTTAAATAACGCAAGATAAACGCTTGATTATATCTTATCTTTCGGAAAAGTATTCGACGAAGAAGAAACCTAGTTATGGGTATTAGGTATTTGTAAAAAATAAATGTTCCTAAAATGCTAGTGTTGTTATAAAGTTAAATATTAGGCTATTAAGTAAAAAGCCCAGATTTCTTTATTTTATTTATTGAGATTTTTTTAATTTATGAAATGAAGATAATTCGCTCCCCCGAGTGGGGAGCGATCACAAAGCCATTGTGTTTATAGACAGACGCTGTACCACTGCGATACGACGACCTCAATTATATTTCATTAAAGTGATAGTAATTCTAAATCGTTTTCATGTAAGGAAATTATTACCTTACAAGTCCATCCGCAGTCTGGCTAACTCTAACGTTGTTTATGATCCAGTTGTCTATACCGTCGTCAGTGAGCCAGTACTGCACCGCTTGGAGGAGAGATAGTGCTTCGTTTACATATGACGGTCCATGGCGAGATTCACTAAAAATGCATCAACATTTTTCATTACGAATATTTTTTTTAAAGTTAATTGATCTTTTCGTGTTTCTTATAATAAGAAAAGCCAACAAGAACATCTAATACATCGTAGGTTGCTAACTAACTCAGAAGTAGTTAGTTGTTCACTTTAAATTTCTAATGAAAAATTTAAGGGAAAATGGGGAACGGAGTGTTCCCCGTTTTCCGCTGAATTCTGGAGGTACTGCGTGTTGAGTGGCGGATACCAGAGAATACCAGAGAAGCGAAGAAATTAAAATATTCAATATTTCAATTGATAGTCGATATATAAAACTAGATGTAAATCTTATATATATGTCATCTAATTGTTTAGAAATCTTATATAATTTTGAACGTATCTAAAATAAGTATTTTTCTTTCCAAAGTGTGGAATAATATTTTTTTATAAACTTTTTTACCATGTAAAAATGTCATCGAATTGCTTTAATAGCGTTCGTGCAAAAATAGTGAAATGTATGTCAGTAATTTCTAAAATATTCAATTCTTTTTTATTCTAAAAAAAAGCCCGCGACTCTATCTACCTCTCATAAATAAGTCACAATAAGGCACTTTGTGTAAATATCTTTACCGATGTTTATTTGGATATTGAAACTTACAAGCAAAATTTATACCATCATCAAGTAAATTGTATTAAGATGAATTTCGGACTTTTATTTGGATAACATGTAATTTGGATGTATACTTTTCGATAAAATGTAAAATTAAAATAATTTAACGCTCTGTTTACGACCGTAAGCCTAGGTTCGAATAGCGCAGGGGGCGCCCCCTGTGCTTGACGCCTGCATTGCCGAGGATGACACATAATGCTTGCACTTTCTCAGAATTATGAAAAAGTTGTTGTCATGATTGAATGTATCTATCTGTTGGCAAATGCATCATTATATAAAAGTACCATAGGTGGTAGGCGGGCGAAGCCGCGAGGGGGTCGCTAGTCAATGATTTAGAATCTCATTGTAAACGAAAAAAGTCCTTTGAGAAATAAAAAAATTACCTACTTAGTAAATATTTTAGCTTCATTTTGTGTGTAAAAAAATAGAGTCCATATATCGCGTTATTATAAATTAAATAAAATAAATAATATATTCTTTACTATTTTTTTTCTTGCATTATAACAATAGTGAATATAAGAAGGAAAATACGAAGCTTAAATAAAGGAGGGAATACAATCGACTGTCTGCGCGCCGCACCGTGAGAGCAAACACGCTCTACAATGCAAACGCAGTGTTTCCGCCTGGCGCTGCGATAAATACCGTATGCAATACACTATGCTTTAGCAGTTTCAATTCAAACAGTCATTTTATTTCACAAATAAAACTATTTAAATGCTTGGTTTTTATAGAAACATTGTGCAATTCATGTAAATTTAGTAAAATTTTTAATCTTGTGTATTATTGTAAGTAGTGTGTGTGTGTTATTAAAAAAAAACAAATAGTTAATATGTTATACTGTCGCTAATCACCTGATAGGAAAATGGAAAAAGTAGATCGTTTTAGGTAGAAGTAGAGCTTATCTCTCAATATTAGGTATATATAAAATTAAAGCAGCTTCACGCTGTGCGCTTTTTACGTCTTTTTACGTTTTGTCGCTTTTTAAGCTTGTTACGTTCAAGATTCCCGCAAACAGCAGGGTAGGCAGAGGGAACCTAGTTGAAGGTATATATAATAAATAGTATTCGTATCAGGTATCTTATTTATACAATAAAATTAAGCTGTTTACTTGTAAAACACGTTTAGTGTAAAATCTTGACTCATGTCGAGAAACGTGTCTGTGGTAGTGCGAGTGCCTGCTGCATCCACCAAGTATACTAACGCGCATTGCTCAGCCGTAAACGACACTCCCTTGTACCACATCTTGGCATACCTGGTAAAAAGGAGTAAATAAGAATATTACTGAAAAAGAAAATAGTGCAGATAACGATACTACGTTATTAATATGAAAACCTTACAAAATATTTTTATTTAAAACCCAATTGTTTGTACTGTATAATAACCTGCGAGTATAGCCAAATAATAAAAAAATATCCTTTGACGAGTGTGGAGGTCTCATGTCCGGAGAGCAATATAAAGGTTTTCACAAAGCACAAAGAGTGACGGGCTTTTGCCACTTTTCATTGCATTATACAAAACGAGCCCTTTGACTTTTAATTAAGCTACGTTGCACGCATAATTGAATGTGATTTAATTAAGTTTGCGAAATTCGTATATAAACGCTATAATCGCGCCGCTATGTGCAGGATATAGCGTGAAGCTAAAATATATTAATATATTCTTAGGTTATTTAACAATTATATCATATTTTGTATAAGTATATGTTATATATAGATATTAGGTAGTCGACTAATTAGGTAGACCTTACGTACTGTTAAGCCCATTCTTTGTATGTATAAGACTAAACTACAGATTTTCCCTGTTTGAGCAAAACATAAAAATCTATCTATGTGGGTAGTTCTACTAACAGTGGAATTAAATAGTTAGTTAAAACGAGAATCTTTTTTTAATATTAATAGGTATAAAAAGTGACTAGAGTTCAAAAATTTACTAAAAAATATCCAATATTTAACGGGCTAGGCGAAATTATGATTAATACTGATTTTATAGCGATTTATTATTTTCGATGAGACAGGGTAGTGGAGAACAAGTACAGAGCAGTGAAAATTAAACTGAAAGATGTATTTGAGCTTACATTCATTATCTCAGAAATAAAAAGGGCATTTTTACTTTTTTGAACATCATAAAGGTAAATTATTAATTAAACTGGAAGCTATTTAACATAAACTTAATTGATCTTAAATCTCAACACGAGTGTCTATTTTTATAAGTTACAAAAAAAAAAAGATTCAAAATTAGAGGCACCAAAAAGCCGTTTAACGACTCAATGTCAACAATTGATGATTATTACAATAACTACTAAAATTACATACAAGATAAAACAAATTAGATAACAGGTAGTATTTATATTATAACAATGGACTCGACCACTATCTATATGGTTTCTGAACGAGCCGTTAAGTCAGAAAAGTTTAGGTACCTTGAATCCGTTATGCACAAATCCGGAGGCATCGATCATGATGTCCAAACCCAGACAAGCGCTGCCCAGGCCAAATGGCGGGAGGTTACTGGTGTGGTATTTGATCGCAGAATACCGCCCAACCTCAATGGGTTGATACTTGTCTTGCCGCTTACGCATATACATTTATTCGAGGTAGACTTGGGGTCCATGACATAGCGGATAAGCTCCAAGAGCATCACCTGAGATGATATCTAGGAACTATGTCGGATGGAAGTGTCTCGTTATGTCTGCCCCAGGAGTGAGACCTCCCAGACGCCTGGGCGTACAAGGAAATGCTGGTTGGATGTCGTAATGCAGGACATGGGGGCCAATGGAATAACCACTGAGAATGTTTGAGACTGTGCAAAGTGGAGTAGGTTGGAAAAGAAGGCAGACCCTGGCAACATACGCCGTTATTAATACCCATTGGATAGTCGTATCTACTTTATATAAAACTCTACAAATAATACATGAACAATCGTCTAATTCACATTCTTTCCACTTCTTTTCCTTCTTTTTTTATAGCGGTTTATAACTTCCGATACCTATTTGGAAATGCACACGCTCCTTGCTGCAAAAACAGCTAAAAGTTTTCATTACTAGTTGCAATGGCTCGAGAAGTACGCATTCACTTGCATTTGTATTCGTAAAGTACCAGGAAATGGTACACAGGGAAGTGAAACTTTTGATGTCTTTTATCGAAGTCATGATATATATAAATTAAATTAATTTTAATAATAAAAAATTAAATATTATTGATTAATTACATTTTTATATGATTTTATTGTGATTTATACATTGCGTTCTAGAAAATTGCCTCACAGGAAAGGGACAAATTCGCCAATTTGAAGGTTTTTTGCCCGGTTTTCTTTTTATTTCAACGTGTTGAAATTTAGTGACCAAGTACTATCCGAGTTGAACTTTATTAATACTCTAAAACGAAAATCGATCATTGGTGAGTTAAGGGGCTGCAAGGTGAGCCCAGTAGAATTCTCTAATTTATAGAACTGCCCACATATTTTTTAATATGTCTATCGAAGAACGAAGTGTATTGACACTTCTTTTCTCTCTGTTTATTCTGTTTGTGGAATAAAGCTCAAAATAGAAAGAAAAATATATACATGCATCTTACTTATTATTTCCCTGCTGATGTCTTGCTTGAATCTCAACGCGAGAACCGTATTGGTAGACGCGGCCATTGGGATGAATGAGCGCCGCGGATGCACCAGACCGTGACAACGCAAGGATAATATTGTTCTTAGCGTTAGTCAAACGTACAGCTCCATCGATGGTCATGTCTACCCTTATATTTGAAATGATGAATATTAAAACAATTATCTAGAACCAAGATTTTACAATAACGACAAAATGAAAATCAATTTTTAATTGTAAACATCACTTGTTTTTTTAGCGATGTATCCCGTACATAGCAGGACACTCCGTTCTCATTTAGACACTCCCGTTCCCCGCCGAATTCTCGAGCCATTTTTTTAAATTTATACTTTTTATTGTTATGCGACAAAATTGCACAGATTTATGAATAGCTATTATACTAACTTAACTCGATCCCTTAACCGCATACAAACGGTGCCATGCGGAGTCACGGAAACATTATAGGTAGCACCTCCTATTCCATCCGTTACCTACAAATTAAAATTGTATAGATGTGACTAGCTTTATTTAATTATTTACTAGTCGCTGCCCGCAACTTGCCATACTTTATACAAACAGTCGTGATTCAAACTTACAGTAAGTAGCAGGCAAAGTCAATCTAGTAACAAGACATATCTACGTTTACTAACCAAATTAAAGTCACTATGTGTCGAGTAGCCACTCAACACCTCGTGTTACAGAGGCGAGAAATACAAAAAATAATAATATAATTATTTCTCTGAGTGGATGTCAATACCTAACCATCGTACTCAATTATAGTCAAACGATGTATAATATATTATAGTCCACTAAAGTAAAAAATTTCAACAATTTAAAAAAAAAAAAATTAAAGAAATAATTTGTAAAAAAAATTTCTCTTGTCTACTTTCTGTATTAAATTTAACTGGGATATTATAGTTCATCATATATTCCAGCTTTTTTTTATATACCTATAAATAAAAACAGAACCTCTTACATTACAAGCCATATTTCGTTACTTCTTATAATTCAACTAGCCTTATGGTTAGTTATTTATCAGATGTTCCAGATCTTAAATATTTTTTTTTGTAAAACTTTAGTTATAGACACTTTTTTACTGGTTTATTTTAGTATAGACAATTATTGAAATATCTTATTCTAGCTTTTTATAGCAACATTTTATTGAGAGTATAGCATCAATATTGAGAGAAAGTCTAGATTCATATGCTAGGTACAAAATACGCTTTTTTACCATAAATTAGATTTTAATAAAAAAAAATGCTACACATATTCTTCAAGAAGTTTCAGCGCAATGTACACCTAAAGTGTAAGTTCATGCTCAAGTAGCAGGACACCAAGTTGAAGATGGAGCAGACATCTTGACTCGTACACTGAGCTCCTAAATGGAATGCAACTTTCACTTTGTACTTAGTACACATACTGTATACGTCGCGGAGCAGTTTCGCTGTTATCGTTCATAAAGTAAAAAAATATTACTCTTGTAATTTCTTGGTCGATTTTAATAAGTATATTATCTATAATATCTATTCGCTTCGGTTCTTAACAGATATTAAAAATATATTTACAACCTGATCATGAAAAGTATATTTTTATCAAAACCCAGGCATAATACAACTTGGGGATATTTTATCCCCATATAGCAACCCAGCAGAGAGAACCACACCGCTCTTTGCCTTGTTGCCAGAGGGAGTAAATGAAAATCTATCCTATAATAAAACAATAAAAATATTAAAAATATGATATAAAATTTATAATAAAACACTTATAGAATTTTGTCCGTTTGTTTGTACACGCACGTCTTCGGTACAACTGGACAGATTTGAATGACTTTTTTTGCTGTTTAGTTATTAGGCCTGGGTATGATCTAGGTTATATTTGATTTCAAAGACTTCCACACCTGATGTAGAAAAGTAGTGGTCCAGCTAAACTATAAGAAATAAAAAAACGCCGCCTCGACAAAAATTGTTGAGATTTAAAAATAGAATAGTCTCGACTTATTTTCCCCGCAATGGTAAAATAAAGCAGTGTGTCCGATATTGCCACTCAACGGTATAGATAATTTTATATCTATTGTCAATCAGAGGGTCCACCATCCACACAAACGAAATTGTGGGTGGTCACTAGTATAATATAAAGTAAAAATATCTTATACACACATAATAAAACTATAAATGCAGCTTATTCTCTACATTTTGATGTAAATGAAAGAGGTATTTCCAAGTAACAGAAACCAAAAATATGATTTTCTAATTTTTATTTCCCTGTCCGGTGCTCACCTACAATCTAGTTTGAAGGTCTGAAGACTAAAAGGAAAACCCTATCGTTCTGTTTAATCTATAAAAGTTATTATAAATATCAATTGACATAACATTAGCATCATTGGAAAGGAAGTGGAGATTGCAATAAATATGTACAATATAATATAACAATATTAAAGGTAAATAAAAGTAATCGTAAAAGTCCTATTTTAGCCGAATATACCTACGCCAATGGAAATTTTGAATGTCAACATTTTTAATTTTATTGTAAGATACAGATGATGAAAATAAAACAATTTAATTTTGTACTCAAAATCGATTTTTTTTTATCTTTACAACGTATATCTGTCAATTAATTTTCATAGAGCCGCAATTTTAAAAACTAGGCTTCTCATCCCACTTCGAATGAAATCCATTAACAATAACGGATTAGACATTTATAAATAGCATCAAGTTAGTGATAAAATTATTTTGAAAAGCTTTTTAATTTTTTGTGGAAATCTTTAATTTGTAAATCATAATTGTTTTGTAGTTTGTGATTGTGTTTACTTACGAATAAATTATTACGTATAACAAAAAAATAATTAAGTGCTAATCTCATGGTACCTACCTACTCCTAATCCCAAATACGTGTTTCAAAATAATAGCGAATAATGTAGTTCCATTTGATATTACATTTCTTACCTCTAGCTCTCTCCAAGTATCAGCATGGAATATATCATCACCAGGATAAAACGGAGCTTTTCGTTGTAATGGGGCACGCCATGGCGGCTGCCAACCAGATGCTCCCACTAATTCTGCTTGACCAAGTCCACCCTCTAAAAACTTACTATAATCTTGAAAAGTAGACAAACTTGACTCCTCCTATTACATAATAAAGTACTGTTGTTGTATTCATAGTGTACAATTAAAAACTTATTTTATTAAATAATAGAAACATATTTAACAATATTAAAAATAAATAATCAAGTTATGTAAAGAACAATAATGGCTTTTATTATTGTTAAAATAGTTGAAGATTAATAATTATTTATTACAATTATACCTGGTTATAAGAATGTGCTGTATAAACGCTTCTGGGACGAACCGCCATTACATCTTTTCTATAATCAGCGTTGGCCATATTTTAAACGCACTAAACTTTGTTAAAATTACTGTTTTAAAAAATATAACACTCACTTTTGATACTGACAAATACTACATAATATAAATCATACCATACTCGGTAAGGGATTTGAAGATATAGGTGATTACTAATTGGGTCATTTGACATTATATTTATTCCTTATTTAAATTTCGTAATACTTCTACAGGGCGATGATACGAATATTAACAGCCAGTAATGTAAAAAAAAACATTAATAAAAGCCATACTTTTACTCATCAATATAATTTAATAAATATAGTTAATATATAGGTGATTGGTGTGTAGCTATCTCAGTTTTCTAGATAGCTGCTATTATTATTTTTTTTCTAAAATACCTATACTTATATGATATATAACTACAACAAATAGTAATATAATTCTACTATATGGACTATTTATATTAAACAAATTTCAACTAAGTGTGATTGTTTTACATATCTTTATCACCACTTAAAAATTACAACTTGTGTGTATAATTATATTAGTAATTATACACACAAGCCATTAGGAATAATATAATCAAAAAAAATATTATTGATATAGAATATTATTAATATTAGTAGATATTTATTTTATCTAACTTCTTAATCTTCAAATGATCTGGTAAACAACTAGAATGCTTATAATATTCTACTATAAGTGTGAAATAACTATGTTATATTTACATGTATATCTAGGTGCATTATAACAGCTTTAATGAGACGGAATTTTTATTTTTATATGAAGATTTTATAAATTGCATATTTACTAGAATACCTCGGATCAAATTTATATTTATTAATTTTTAAGTCGAATCTAATACTACTTATTAAGAACGTTAATTATTAGGAGTACCAATTATCTTGATCGTGAATAAGGAGAGTAGAATACAGTGTTTTTGTCATCATCACTTTAAATCAAATCACAGTTTTAACTACTCTATAAAAAAAGCCTAATACAATTAAAACAAAAGAGATTTTGTCAAAAATAAAATAGTATTTTTTTTCAAACACAATCTTTACTAGTATATTTATTATGAGCTAAGAACGCTAAGATCTCTGGATCTACTGGTCTCACTTAATTTTTTCTTGTTTTGTATGAAAGCTACATACTCTAAGAATGCCATCGGCTATATAACATCACAATGTAAGTCTCAGTTAGCCTTAAATAATGAAATAACAATAATAATGAACGCCATCGAATCGTTTTAAGCGCGTACGCTGCAGAAATAGTTAAATATGTGTCATTACATGTGTTGTATCGCGCAAATATTCTACTTATTAGTTCTAAAAAAAAGTCCATAAGACTCTATATTTATTTCTTATAAATAAATTACAATAAGGCTTTTTGTGACAAACTATAATAAAAAACGGTGTTTTTTTTATTATAATCAAATTTGAAAAAAGTTAGTCATAATAAAATTTATAAAAAATGTTTCAGCGTTTTTTATTTCATTTGCGCATTGAAATTTACGAGCGAATGTTATTCCATCATCAAGGAAATTTTATGAAGATAAAATTCGACTTTTATAGCATGTAATTTGGAGGTGTACTTTTCGAGAAAATGTAAAATTTAAATAATTCATTGCTCTATTTACGGTTGCAAGCCTAGGTTAGACTCGCGCGGGGGCACCCTTACCGCGGATGACATCCTCTAAAGCAGCCACGTAGTGCCTGCACTTTCTCAGAATTATGAATACAAGTTGTTCATGATTGAATGTATCTATCTGTTGGAAAATGCATTATAGTAAAAATATTATAGAATTTATATCTATTCGTAACTGCGTCGCCCGTAATACCGTACGGATATAAATCGTAAAATGAAAAAAAAAATCCTACGTGTAAACTGTTGACTTACCTTGATAATTTTTTTTTTAGATATGGGCTTGAAATATTTGACGTATGGGTTTGAAATATTTGAGTCGTAGGGGCGCAGACGCTTCCACCCGGTATATTTAAAGTCTTTCAATTAAGTGACAACCTACAACATTTTACATACGTAACTGAAAGCAGTGATTTATTTTACATAATAATATGACAGAATTAGGTGTGTGCGATTGAATATGCCTCATGGGGCGATTTACACCAATGTGACGTTTCTAACTCTTGTTTTCCCTCTGATGCCGAAGCTGTCTACGTTCAATTGTATGAAGTTATAGATATATATTTTTCGTAATACTTGAATTATTGCCTTCAAAATTAAAAAAAAATAGCCGCGCTCGGGAATATTGTGATAACTTTGTAGCCCTCCTCCTTCTTTACGTCACATAGTAGATAAACGCTTTGTCATATGCTTGCATTATTTTAACGACTATGTATTCGAATTAAGAATCTTTGTAGTGATTGCAATTAATGTTAATATGTAACTAATGTATATTGTTTTATTAACATCTCAAAGAAAGTGAAGAAAACTGTATATTTTTTAAATATAATTGTTTTAAATATATAATATATTTAATATTCAAATATTGTATGTTCTAAAATTTCCAAGTAGCTTAAAATTATTTTTTGGAAAATATTTTAGAATAAAAAAAACATGAATCAATACTGATTTTTGTATACTCATTATCGCTAACTTTTAAAAAATAAACTTTTAATATACAATAAATCCTGACCAATTAATCACATTGAATACCGGTACGGTTCCGAAGGCTATTATTTTTAAGAGAACCGTAATAATTTATTCTATATATTTTTTATCTGTTATTAACAACATATCTAAATGCTTAAAAATAAAAAATAACCATCAAATTAGACATAATATGCCAACAAATAACTTATTTTGCATTCGTGTTCATTAACAGATAATATAAAAATTATGATCGTATGCATGTGAAAGTAATTTTTAATGCTCTTATTGATAGTCCGTGTATTTTACTATGTGAAGGCTGGCAGCATGCTATATTTTTCTTTAATGGTAACACTGGTGGGCCGCCACGTTTCGCTAGCCCTGGAACTTGCTCGGTCGTCAGTAAATTTTATGTTCTTATTCATTTACCACGTTGTCTGAATAATTTGTATCAAAGATGAGTGCTCCAGCACCAACGCCTTCCTATAAAATTGGTATCGTGAAGCAAGTAAGGACAATGTTTCATTTTAATTAAAATAGAATTATATGTAGATACTAACACCTCGTGCCCATATCGCTTGCCCTGTTGGCATCGCGTCCACAATTTTCAACATAACATTGATCGATTTTTACCCTGGTATCTATGATTTTATTATATCATGAAAACTCGATATTAATTCACAATTTATTTTATTTATTTTAAGATTTAATTTATTTTGGAATAGGACAGCTTGCCCAGTGCAATAGGAACTTATGGAGTTAACTATTTGTTCCTTGTTGAGCCTTCTTTTTGTGATCTCAAAATATAACATAAAAATATTATTAAGGTACTATCAGGAGACACGGTGATCATTAGAAAACAGCCTCAAGGTGGACCACCACCAGAGAAAGTCATTGCTCTTTCTGGCATCACCGCGCCGAAACTAGCTCGTCAAAGAACTGCCAACAAGTAAGTAATAATTTTGGTTTTGTTAATAAGTTTAATTTTACACATATTTATATTGAAATAAAAATACAATTCTATATAAAATGTTGAATGCTTAGGTAAAGAAGCAAACCTTTCATTTACTTAAGGAAATGTTTAGTGTTGTAATTATACTTTCTCTAGTGCAGTTGGTATCTTAACTTTCAAAGTAACTTATAGCAATCAACTAGATTTCAATTATTATATAGATTTAGGTTTTATTTACACTTGGTTGAGAGATCATTCAGGTGTAGTGAATATTAGTACATTTTTATTGACAACTAATAATAGCTGGCTTAAACATCAACATAATTTGGATCTTTTAAGGTAATTTATTAATTTACAAAAAATAGGAAACCAATGAACATATCCATTTAAAAAAACTTCAAATTAGTATATTAATATTATCAGTAAATTCTAATTTACATACATTTATCTAACTGTTATAAAGAGAGAGATCTGTTATTAAGATAGTATGTTATAAAGAGTGTAAGGGAATCCTAATTTAAGATTACAATTGCTATGAAAATTTTGCTAATCAAAATAAAAATATTGTTATTTATTAAATTAAACTTAAACTTTATTACTAAACTATATTAATCACATATATTTAAAATAAAAAAACCTAGTGGTCACTAGCTGTCCAACACTGACTGGCATGGATGTGTCACTCGACAATTATTATATGTACTATAATATGTAATACTGAATATAAATATACAATTGAAATTTGGTTATGTAAAAAGAGAGAAGCTTACAGTGGAGCATTATCATGCACAAAATAGTCCTTTGTACAAACCTACACTTGTGTCACAAGTACCAGTCACTGCTCTGAGCTCCTAATCCTGCAATGCATACTTTCCTCTTAACTATTTATTTTAGTAGGTGTGAATGCATAATTGTTTTTAGTATGTTAGCTGTTGCTATTTAAATAGCCAAAGCGATTGTGCTATGCGAACTTTTGAGTAAACCGTGTGGACGCATAGCTAGAAAGGGAGAGAGTGGCCCTGGTTTTTTATTCTTTGTAACTATTTTCATATATCTTTCATGTTTTTTAAATTGACCTCTGCTATTGTAGTTATAGTTGGACAAGTTGCAATGTGAACTCATTAACTGTTTGTGTATTTCTGTCCCTGTTAATGTATATGATTATGTAGTACAATAACATTATAAAAGCAAACTATAAACAATATTTTTTGATGTAATTTGTAAACATTTTCTATATTTCAGTGACACTGAGACAAAAGATGAACCTTTCGCCTGGGAGGCTCGGGAGTTTCTTAGAAAGAAGTTAATTGGTAAAGAAGTTATATTCACCGCAGAGAAACCACCTAATTCTGCAACCAGGGAATATGGGTCGGTTTGGGCTGGAAAAGATCCTTTAAAAGATGAAAATATGACAGAAGCCCTCTTGTCCGAAGGGCTTGTTAAAGTGAGGGAGGGAGGTCGTAATATTCCTCAATTGAAACGTCTTGTTGAAATTGAGGAAGTTGCCCGTTCTCAGGGAAAGGGAATCTGGGGATCTGAATTGCAGGTAAGATAATGATGTGATTATAGACTGAATAAAGTGTATATACAAAATAATAAATACTCTTATAATTGGTAATTTCATTGTATAGAGCCATGTGAGAGATATCAAGTGGTCAGTGGAGAATACAAAACAATATGTGAACAAGTTCCATGGACAGCCAATAAAAGCAGTCATTGAGTATGTCAGAGATGGATCTACAGTCAGACTGTGCTTGTTGCCTGATTACACACCTATAACAATGATGCTGTCTGGAATTCGAGTAAGTGTACAAATTATTTTTGTACTGTAATGTAATTTCTAATTATAAATATACTATTTTTATTTTGTATATCACAGTGCCCTGCAGTAAAGCAAGATGGTGATTCAGAACCTTATGCGGAAGAAGCCCGTTTCTTTTTGGAATCAAAATTGCTTCAAAGAGATGTGGAAGTGATCTTAGAATCTGTAAACAATAACAATTTTGTTGGTACAATTTTACACCCACAAGGCAATATTGCAGAAGCTTTGCTTAAACAAGGTTTTGCAAGATGTGTTGATTGGTCACTAGCTGTAATGAAATCAGGTAAAATTAAAATTCATATCATATATGTACCTATAAAATTGGTAAGAATGTCAAACATTTACATGAAATTTGTTTCATAGGTGCTTCTTCACTAAGGGCGGCAGAACGTGCAGCAAAAGATGCTAAACTACGAATCTGGACAAACTACGTCAGCAATGCCCCTGTTATTGCTGCTAAGGACAAAGAGTTCTCAGCAATTGTAATGGAAGTTGTAAACGGAGATGCACTTGTTGTTAAGCAAATCCCTACAAATATCCAGAAAAAAGTCTTTTTGGCTAGTATTAGACCACCACGTGAAAAGTACGACATTATAACATTTGTATGATAGGTATTTTAAAATAAATTTCTATACTAAAACCTTGGCATTCCTTTTAGGAACAGTCCAGATGAAGAAGGAAAACAGTCACCTAGGCCTAAAGGCTTCAAACCCCTGTATGATGTTCCCTGGATGTACGAAGCAAGAGAATTCTTAAGGAAAAAATTGATTGGAAAGAAAGTAAATGTAACAGTTGATTACATTCAACCAGCTAAAGACAATTTCCCTGAAAAGACCTGTTGCACTGTTGTGACTGGTGGAACGTGAGTATGGCTTTTTAGATTTAACATAGATCTTTTTGACATATTTACTGAATCAAAATGATTTTTTTACAGTAATATTGCTGAAGCATTAGTAAATCTGGGATATGCCACTGTGGTTAGATATAGAAATGACAATGACCAGAGAAGTTCCCACTATGACAAATTGCTTGAAGCTGAACTCAAGGCCCAAAAGTCTGCTATTGGTGTTCATGCCAAAAAAGATATTCCAACTCATCGCATCCAAGATACTAGTGGAGATTCAGCTAAGGCAAAGAAATTTTTCCCATTCTTGAAGAGAGCTCAAAAGACAGAAGCTGTTGTAGAATTCGTCGCTAGCGGATCTCGTATGAGAATCTACATCCCCAAGGAATCAGTTCTCGTCACGTTCTTGCTTGCGGGCGTCAACTGTCCGCGAGGCGCGCGCCCTGCAGTTGGGGGTGGTGGCATGCAGGAGGCGGAGCCCTACGGCGAGGAGGCCCTGCAGTTCACTAAGGAGAGATGTCTACAACGTGATGTCATTGTTACCATTGAGGAGATGGACAAAGCCGGTAATTTTATTGGCTGGCTTTGGGTTGACAATGAGAATTTGTCAATCTCGCTGGTCGAACATGGATTAGCTTCCATGCATCATACTGCAGAGACCTCAGAATTCGCGCGCGCTATTAAAACAGCTGAGGAAAATGCCCTCAAGAAACGCATTGGTCGTTGGAAAAACTATGTTGAAGTTGATAAAGAGATAGAAAAGGAGCGAAATGCCCCTGTACAAGATCGTATTTTAAAATATGAGAAAGTAATTGTTACAGAAGTTACTCCAGAAGGGACATTCTATGCTCAAAACATTGAACTGGGTAATAAATTAGAAACACTCATGGACAAAATTCATCAAGAGTTTAAAGCTAACGCTCCCATCCCTGGATCTTACGTGCCAAGGAAAGGCCATATTTGTGCAGCACGCTTTTCTTTAGATGATCAATGGTACAGAGCAAAAGTTGAGAAGCTTTTGGAAGATAAACAAGCCCAGATTCTCTATATTGATTATGGGAACAGAGAGGTAACACTAGCACTTTGTATTTTAAACAATGCTTGTATTTTATCTAATATTGGATAAGAGTTAATAGGTAAATGTAATTATAGGTAGTGAACCAGTCTCGACTAGCACAACTGCCCTCTGGCACCGAGTCGGAGCCACCTTACGTGACCGAATACACGCTGGCGTGCGTCAAGTTCTCCAGTGACGCAGACGACAAGCTGGAGGCCGTGCGCGCACTCTCGCTCGACACGCTCAACAAGAAGCTGCTGCTCAACGTGGAGGTCTTCGGCGCCCCGCCCGCCGTCACGCTCGTCGATCCCACCGCTAGCACCGACATTGGCAAGGTAGGTTCCGCGGGTGTGCATCGATGCAAGACGTGTCGCCGTCGTATATTGCATGTGACGTTGTACATTGCGCGTATGTGTTTCAGAACCTCATCAAGGAGGGGCTCGTGTTGCTGGAGCACAGCCGCCAGCACCGGCTGAGCGCGCTGATGGCGGAGTACCGCGCGGCGCAGGAGCACGCCAAGAGCTCGCGCCTCAACCTGTGGCGGCATGGCGACATCACCGACGACGACGCTGTGGAGTTCGGCGCGCGCCGCTAGCGCGAGCTACCCTGGTACGACGCCACCGCCTCGCCCTCGCACAAGCTGCACTGCGCCACGTGCACTTCCGCGCACGTGGAGTCCATCATATACACGGTCATATACGACTTCCTGTGAAGGCACTGCGGCGCGCGGCACGGCAGCGTACCCGTGAACCGACTTAGGCGTGTTGTTTGATATATCCAAGTTTCGGATCTGCCTTCCCAAAAATCAATTAACTTCCTCTACGAGTTCGATACATTTTTAAATATTGTGAATGTTATTTATGTAACACAGCGGCGGCGGCCGTCCGAACGCGCTCTCGTGTGGCTATTCTTGTGTCCAAACTCTTGTAGTGTAACGATGAGGGCACCTTTTGCCCTTTGTACCTACTATGATACAATAATCACTTTAGATATTGTCTACATATTTTTATATTTCGCTAAGACAAACTGAATTATTAAATATAATAGTGAATTATATATAGATAATTGTAGAGACGAGGAGCTCCTCCCTACTCCTCTGATTTAATTTATGGCATCATATTAAATAATAATGTAAGAAATTTCAATTGTTATATCACTATGCATTTGTGCGAAGTATCTATAAACAAATAGTGATAAATGGAACCCGCTTTGAATGTGTGCATGTAGCGATATGGAGACGTCTATCTGATCTGTAGTCTTCTATATTTGTCGCATCCAGCACGTGCATATTGCATATTGTATATTTTGTACCTCTGTCTAAGATTTGTTCGAAGTAATGAAGAACTACAATCGTGTAATGTTAGATAAGCGTGAATTTGATCTAAATAATATATAACAAAATATGGGAAGTCTGAATGTAGTAGTAATATTATAAGATTTTTTTACTTCATTATTGTTTAATGTTTCACAAGATGTTTGTATTTCGTACTATCAGACGTATTGTTCTATTTTAACTATTTTATCGTAATATGTTTTAACTGCCTATTTAATAATTTTGTTACTCATTGTGAGAGTACCACACGTGGACCGTGCGTGGATTGTTAATTCTACTCGTACATATGAAATAAATATTTTAGGAAATATATTTTTTCTTCATCTTATGAACTGTGTTTGTGTGAAAGACACCTTGCGTTGTGTTTCATTGAATATAAATTAAAACAGATCTATTACAAAAAATCTATTTCAAAAATAGTAAAATTAAATACATTTATAATCGTTGGAAACTAAATAGATAAATGGGCTACAGATTAATAAGTAACTAAGTTAGTGAGTCAAGAGGGCGGGGGCGGAGGCGAGACGGGGGAGAGGGCCGAGGTCGTCGCAGCGCGCGGTCCAGGCAATCGATATCGCGCAGTTGGCGCAGCTGACGCAACACGAGCCGCACATGGGAGTCCCGCAAGGCGCGCACCTCCCCTGCCCACGACCTGTCCGATGCTCCGGGACCCTCCCGCGAACCTGGCACGGCACACATGCGCATTGCATGAAACCAGGTATTGATCTACTCTCAACTCCAATAAATGACCTATAGGCCAGACTACCTCCAATTATAAATAAATTTAAACTAAGTTAACTCTGAATATGGACAACCTTAATTGGGACATGAATGCAAATAAAATGAATCTTTATTAATAAAGTATTAATACCACAGCAGCTTGAAGAGTCGTCTTCATTTTCACTCGAGCAGTATCTGTAAAGTGATGAATATAAAATTATACAAATAGAAAAACTACTAATGGTATTCTTTTATACACACATAGGTAAAAGGGCACGTACTGACTGGTATGAATTGATGGTAAGATTTCCGTTTTCAACCGAGTTCCGTAAAGGGTAGGTTATCAATTCGCCTGTATTTTTTTATGTTTATTACTTCAGAACTTTTAATTGGGTAAACCGATTGTGATGATTCTTTTTTTTTATTTGAAAACTGGAGCTTTCCGTGTGGTGTTGGTCCACCAGTTTGCATTAAGAATGTGATAAACGTAAGAAAGCAACGCAAGAACACGACAAACGGACATGATTTCGATGATTCTTTTTTATTGAAAAGTATACACTTTAAGGGTAATTTGAGAGTTAGGTTATGTTCTGATGAATATATGATCCGGTTATAATCGTTTTTTTTGTTCAAAATTATAATTATTAACGATAAAATTGTCTTCTTAGATTCTACGACATATAGCTTAGAGCTACCATATATATTCTATGATATTTTAAATAATTAAGATAGCTTTTAACGTACCTGTTCGTTAAGTTTAATGCTCGAGTTTGAATGGCGACGTCGCAAAGTTTTCGCTCGTACGAATTCTTAGTTACGAGAGTTTCGAAATGATTTCTCGCAAACTCATTGGTAGCAAGCGTCAGCGTAGCTGAATTTATGATTGACCGTAATACTTTCTTCACAATTTTCTTTGAATCCTTGTGCATTAACTAGTTTAGTTGTGAAAAATTTTAGCCAGTTAAATCGGTAATTATAATTTTATATCATTTTAAGAAATGAATAATTAGTTACCGAAGGCAAGTTTTGTTTACCGCCCGTTGTGCGA
>DWAO01000095.1:0-35997 GCA_018230605.1 Heliconius congener | reverse complement strand
ACCAGTCGGTTTTACAGTCACACTTCGTGCCACTGCGCCACGACTGGCCTCAAAAGTATTTCTATGCTTCCCATATATTTAGAGAGCTATATTAACTTACATATTTTAACTCTCGTATATAACTTTAAAGTGTGTATGTATACTTTATGTGCCTATGGCGTCGTAGCTATTAAACGGATGAAGCGATTTTAATTTCTATTTTAACTTATGCGTAGTGTTCTTAGCCATGACATGTTCAGTCGAGTAACAATTATATCGTTGTTTGTTTAAATTTAGAGCTTTCTATGTCGGGAAATGTAATTCTCAATTATATTTAGTCGAAAACTATGCAATATTTTTGCCGAAGAACGAAAAGAGAGTGCCTTAACACTTAGTTTTCAACTTCTATTTCCCAAACGTCTTAAAAAATATTTTTCTATGCCTACCTTACTATTTGGAAAAAAAGTGAAAATTAAAAAAAATAACAAAACATTTTTACATACATTTCTACAATGTCGCATAACTGTCTGAACTGTCGACCCTACAAGTGGACACTCTAATAACTCGATAACACACGGAGCTCATAGACTTCAAGGAGGCTTTGTAAAAGATAAAATGAAAAGGCTAACTTTAAAACGCTAAGCTTTTAAAAGCTGATGATAGATTAGTATTGCATTCATTCCTTTGTGGCTAAATCAAACAAGGTTGGACAAGGATTTAAGGAAATAATATGTTTGGGTAAATTGTTTTTTTTTTAATTGAAGCATTGAGAGCCAGGTGGAAATTCATAAAATGAATAATCTATAATGTGACATTAACAAAATTCCAGTCGTATTTTGTAAATGCTGTGTGTTTTATTTTTATTTCCGATTAAGCGCGGCGTTGTATTTCACCAAGTAAAACGCTATGTCTCGTAAATTGGCTAGAAAATGAGGAACAGAGAGTCTCAACACTAGAACTCAATAAAAGCATACATGCAGAGCTAACATCTAATCTAACCTGCTATATGTTTTTATTTTACCACTTCAAGCACATTCAATTGTTTCAATTTAGCGGTTGTTTGTATTTATATTAAGATAATTGTCAATTCGTATTACACTAAATTCAAATAAAGCAATCTGTTTTAGTTTTTTTTCTAGGAACTAGGAACCACCATAATTGAAAAGGTCACAAGCAGTAGAGTAAAACCATTTAATTTGAATATATAGCTTTTAACGTCGTGAATTAACTTCTTTTATGAATAAAATCGATTTAAGCACCATTTTACTGTAGTCTAAATGCGAACAATCACAACCTATGAAGATTTATGTAGAAGTTGTCTTCTATGACCAATAAATAATAAATATTTACACGTAACGGTGTTGAGTAAAACGTGGGAATATTTTAGCATTTATATAGAACTTACGCAACGATGCTAGCGATAAATCGATCGCATATCGATTATTACTCGACTAGGAATTAGAAATGGCCCTAGATTATCTGTTTATTCCTTTCCTGTATATTACGTATTTAATGTGTGATTTATGAAGGTGATTATAACGTAAATATGGTATTGCAAAATCATCTACTTTATCAAATCGAAAGTACATAGAGAATGACCGAATTATATTCGAATAAATTAATACAACACCAGCTTTTATCTGCGGATTTGCTTCGTTGGTCAAGTGGCAAATAACTAAGGCTTGTGACACATGACATTCTATGTGCTCTAGGTAACTGTGATTGCTGGTATAATGGGCTATACGTACTACGAATTCATTAACGTTTTGTAATACAGCCTATATTTCTCGACAATTGGACTAATCCTTTTTCGACATTTGGACTGTCAAATACAAAAAAATTCAACTCGGACCTGGAGCTCCTGAAAAAGGGTTGAACCGAACAAACTTTCAGCTTTATAATATTAGTAAAGATTAACTCTGTGACTGAAAATATCAAAGTTGACCGTGGCCGTAGGCCTTCAAACAAAAAAAAAACTATTTTTTTAAAAAAGCACTACACAAAATAATTGTCTGACAACCGTACACGGAAATGTCACGCGTCAAATGGCTAAATGACAGTAAGGATCAACAGCCCTCTAAGCTCTAACGCGATGCGAATAATTGTCGAATAAGCTGTGATCGCGCGACCAACGCAGATTAGCCGCGTCTGGCCCTTCACGATGGCCCTCCACGATGATATCGCTGCCCTTTCCACGCCACGACGATACGAGTGCTGTAAATCTGCAAAATTGCTTATATTTTAATTTATTAAGTATTTTATATTCTTAATGAAATTTTGTATTTTCAATTTAAAGTAATAAATTATTTTATTTATTATAATATGTATAATAGTTTATATATTATACTATACATCGAAGACATTAAAACCATTATCTTAAAATAACACGGAAAAGCTCATAAAAGGAGACGCGATAATAATACAAATGCATGCGATGTATTTTACCGAAATAACATTAATTTCACGTAAGAACTCTCGCCTCGATTCCGAACTATCTTGGATGGTACAATCTCAGTATTATCTATGCGACTGCAAGGCTACAACCAGTTGACAAAGTGCACTACGTGATATTGCAGGCATTACTCCCAGTGATTCATATCGGCACCCCCAAGCCTGGCCTCCTCTACCCCACCTTCTCAGATAAGTGCGGTCCAGATATACCTATTAAGGATGCACAACGCCGACATAAATAACGCTGGCCAAAATGTTAGCGAACAATGGGCTAGTATTCAAATACAATTTTTTAAAGTATAAGTTTATATGGATATAATTATTCGGTCGTATGGAGTAATAAATATTATATTATAATAAAAAAATGAATATATTGCAAATCGGATAGACAAATTACTTATTCTTGAAATCAAACTAACAACATGAAAAAAATTAAACGTCACATCGGTATGTCAATTGAGAAAACGCGGGAAACTAGTAAAACGGTGGGATGAGTGAAAACAATCAACAAATTCGTTTAAAAAAAAAGATATTTTAGACGTTTATTGTCCGCTATCACGGCGTTCCACCTCCGTTGTTTATAACAGAAACGCCCAATTTGCTCGGGAGAGTCTTTATCGCAGTGCTTTTCTTTTTTCTACACGCCAAACAAAGAGTCGATATGACAGGTTGGTGCAGCCGGTATCTGGCGGGGCAAACAAAAACGAATATCGAGCAATCGAGTAAAAACAAGGAGCGGCGGCGAGCACCGGCCCGTGACAATTGCAACTCGAATTGCAGACGCCATGTTGGATTATACCGCCTCTATTTCGATTAAGGCTCTCGTCGAGTGTTTCAATTTATTTACAAGATAACTTCGCCCGCTCGGCGTGGAGATGTCGTGTATACTCTCACCTGGAGCAAAGATTATTAATGAACTAAGCGACGTTTCATTTAAAAATTGTTTTACGGGGATCTTTAAATTAAGTTATCTCTATTGTTGTGTTGGTAGATGTTATTGTATACACACACTAATAATTATGATGTATCACTTACTATATTAATTAATACATACACACAATTGTAAGAATTGTAAAACTAAATTAAATGTTTAAAAATTAAGCAATACCAAGAAACAAGCGCTTCAAAATCATATTTTCGTTGCATAATGCCTACAAGTTTTCATATACCAAAGTATCAGCTTACACTTTCTCGGAAGTTCCCCACACAATAGTGTTGCGCTCAAAATATTCTTATTTTAATCGAGTCGGTGTATCGAGAAAGCGAGTATCCAGCGCGTCCGTGTGGAATAAAGATAGTGACGGACGTTGGTCTGGAGCGATACGCGCCAACTCAAAAATTCATTTCTAATTTAAAATATCTGTTATGTCGCTGTGACATTTGTTATTGACTGTTTGGCGTTTTTACTTTTTAAGTTATAATGGAAAATGTCCAGTGATTATGTTTGATAATATTGGATGGTACATATAAGCTAATTTCAGTTATTTGTTAGTTACGTAATTTACAAAATTGTAAGTTAAATACACATAAGTTAAAGCTCAATTTTTCTCAATCTAAAAAGCTGTCATAACTTTTGAAAATATAATGGGAATATATGAATCAATCATATTTCAATTCCAGGCAAGACCGAGCTCGCGTCAATCACCGTCTAAGTTTGGCACTTAAAAAAAAGGAAGCAATCGAGTTGATTTGACATTTTACAACAAAAAGCGCGGGAAGTGACATGTCAATCGCGGGATGGATTCGAAAATTAAAATCCCGCTGGGTGTGTTGGCAGTACTGACGGCTGTCGGTACAGTGTTGCCAACGCGATTTCAGGCTTGTTCTAAATATGTCAACACTTCTTTGTTATCGAGCGACGTGCGCGCGGAAATGAAAGCCCATCGAGTAGACGTTATTATCACCGCATCGCATATTATTTTAACGCTTTTCGTTACTATATTAGTAATTTGACAGTCCGAACAGATAACTTAGTTTAAATTACTCTATGTAATGGCGAACTTTGAACTGCCTGTCTGTACATTGCTAGTTTTAAATACCAAATTTATAAGTAGGTTTAAGTTTATATTTTTTTCAACATTGAATTTTGCTTAATTTCATATTATTAATATACATTTTGAAGCTTTTCTTTATTTTTAGTCCATATAACTATAGAAATTTTCACAAAATATAATTTTCATATATCACCATCTAAATAATCTCAAAAAACTCCAACTCCATTAAAAACGATCTAGTTATTGACACAGCCATTTCAATTTCAACTTCGCGATTCTCTTAAATGTTCCGTATGAGTGACATATCTGAGGTTGGCAGGCGTTGATACATAAGTATTCCTGCCCGTCACTCGTCAACGGTAAGCCGATTTACTCTACATAGGTAGCCAAGTTAAAAAGTTTCACCGACAGACACTGCGGGATGTGATAGTGACGCCGTTTGAACTACACCCCGAGCTTTTTACTGAAAAATTCTGACAATGTTCAACGTTCGAGAATTTATGTGGGAATAAAGGTTTTTTGGTTATTGTGATTGTAATATCGAGGCTGGGATTTTGGTTTTCGTTTGTTTTAGGTAAAATAATAAGTTTTAGGGTCTCTTTTTAATATACAATTTCCTGAATATACTTAATAGACCCTGGCGGCGCAACAGCACAATATGATTATAAGTGAGATGGCGGGTTAGATTTCCACTCGAGTGAATGAGATACATTACCCTGATATATGCGGGATACAGTGTGATGCTATTTACTACTTATCCTACATTAAAAGTTGTATTTACAATCTTACGTAGTACCACATAGTTTGCATTGACAGTTCCCTCGTGTATCGTCACGTCACCTGTCCGCGGCTATATCGGACAGATCCGCCGCATTATATTTGTGTAATCGTCAAAAATTCTTTTGTCCGCCGCGATAAGTTGCCGCGCGGATGCGTAACATTTACGCTTCGTGTTTAGTTAGATATGTTATTTATAATAAATATGTATATATATAACATTATGTATTTATTACAGGTAATTTTTTTTTTACTTATGAGTTAGACGATATGCGACGGTTGTATTGTGACGTAGACGATTCCCATTCAGGATAGTGTTTTCCTCGCGCTGGTAACGCGCGGTGTTGAATTTCTCCACTTAAAACGTAATGCATCAATAATTCGGCTAAAATTAACGCAACGCAATTATTTTAATGGAAACGGAGTGTCTTAACATTAGGTTCCCAGGTTCTCTCTACTCTGCTATGTGTAGAATACAGCGAAAAACTAAAAACATGTCGGGCTCCCCTATTCAACAACAAATAACTCGAAAAATAAGCGGTTCGTGGAGATGGAGTGTTTTAAGATAATCATTATATCAATCATTGAGGCTAGTCGTGGCGCAGGGGCACAAAGTGTAACAATAAACGCGACTAGGTGTGGGTTGGATCCCCACTCAGGGGAGTGAAATATTTATTTAAATTTTAATCTTAATTCCTTCGCTCTGGTGTAGAGGTAAAATGCGGCGTTGATATCCGCAACTCAACATGCAAGGCCTCCAAAAATCAGCAGAAATTGGAGAACAGAGTGACTTGACACTAGGTTCCTCTGCCTGCTCTGCTGTGTGCAGGATACAGCGTGAAGCTGATTTTATAATAATAATCATTTGCCCGAGTGGTGATCGAACCCACAATCATACCGTTTACAATCCTTCAGTCACTGCGCCACGAATGCCTCTACTTATAATGGTGATATATAAATATAAATCTCCACCTGATCAGGTGTTAATGTACCCAACCCGTATATGCAGAGACGTTAATTGCTAAAAATCATATTATAGATTCAATAATTATCATAATATAATATAAATATTTACATTTTCAAAGCGAATAGTATAGTTTTAAGATGATAATATGTTGGAAATTAATAATTTTAAAATGTTATATATGTTTATGTGCTCTGTATAATTTATTTTGTTTTGACAGCTTAGTAATTCATTTCTCACTTAATTTTTTCAACTTCACGCTGTATCCCGCATATAGCAGGGCAGGCAGAGGCAACCTAGTGTTAAGACATATCGTTCTCTGCTTTTTGCCGAATTTTCGAGGCTAGCTGAGTGGCGAAACTAAACGCCGCGTTACCTTTGTTTGTTTGTGTCTTACGATTTTTAACCTTTACTTAAGCGATTTTAATAAAATTTAGTACATTATACATTACAGCAACAACCACCAGGCCTTTTATCAAAAAAATGCATTCACATTATAACTATTAGAAAACATAATTGCCAAAATATTATAGGCCATGTAAACGGAGATACGGGTGGGACACTCATTTCATAAATAAGCATTTTTATTTGTGCTATCGAATTTCGTTTTTATCTTTTTTTAACTTTAGTTTCTAGTTCAACGAAAACTACCTACTTGTAACTCAACGTTTATAGCTCTCAAGAAGCATAGACTGAAGTATTTGATGTTGATTTGACTATCTTAATACTCTTACTCGAAAAACGATACATATTGTTCATTTCATTTTTATTACGGAACCTCAAAAATAATGTAAATATATTATCAGAATAACATAATATTATATGACTTTAGGTGGAAATTCTCGCACTAGTCGTGACACATAGATGACCAAGATACCATATCTATAGAAATAATTAAAATTAAATGGTTTCATATGTTTTATATAAGTACCAGTGTCGTGATAACAGTCGGTTTAGCTGTCCCGGAGATTCACCCGAACAAATCACCAGTACCAGTGTCGACAGCCAAAAAGAAATTCACTATATGACACTATTCTATTTTATTACCATATATGTCCAGATTGACATAAACTGAATATACTGATACTGTCTTTCAAAACGGAGTATCTTGACACTAAGTTATCTTTGCCCACCCTGCCATATGCAAAGTGTTAAAAATAAACATACTTACAGGACAACGGCCATCAAAAATCCCTATTCAAACGGCCAGATTAGTTTTATCAGGAACAAATAAAACTAAACTTCTGGAAAATCTGCAAAACTCTGATAAGCGTCAGTAACTTCTGTAGTAATATTCGATTGTTATCGCGTGTAATCCGCCGTGTCGATTGATAAAGAAAATCATAAAATTCTATAGATTACGTACTGTGCGCGTTGCCTTATCAGTTTAGCGTTGTATACGTAAGTGAACAGTGTTTCTAATTTCGTATTACCTTTTAGTCATCAAGTTGGTTGGTTTGAGTGTTGAGTGATGATAGTGGGTTCGATTTAGCTGTGGATGCTCTAAGGATAAAAAGGTTTAAATTTTTTGTATATTTTCAGTAAGATATATTAGTTAGCTGTGTTTTTTTTTCAAATGAACCAAAGAAATCTATATAAGTAATTAGTAATCATATTTTGCAAAGTAAGATTTTTATTACCCCTGACATAAAAATGTTACTTAATCTGTACTACAAAAAATCTTATTTTTGTGAAATGAAAAAACATTTGTTTTCTAAATAAAATTGTTTGTCAGGATTAATTGCATAATATTTAGTATTATACATTTTTGGAAACTCAAAGTTTCGAATACTTAGCAGTTGTCCGTGGTAACGTTTAGACTGAGGTGGCATTCCTTTATTAATTGACATAATTATTATATCAAACTACCGCCTCCAATTTCTTAGTTACCTCATACTACCCCGGATTCCTGTAGCATGAACGGTTACAGAGTTTCTCTTAAAATTAGTAGAAATTGTAGTACTTAAAAAACACAATTCGTAATAAATATCTATAGTAAAATTAAATTACACTTTTATAGTAAAACAAAAAAAATATATAATATAATAATATTTTTAAACCTTTTTAAAGTGTTATTCCACCTTTAGGATTTTTAAAATTTTTATACGTTTTCTAAATAAGTACATAATAATATATTTATAAATATTTATTTTCAATATAATTCAGCCGTAACGTTTATTATTCCGTTCCCTCGGGCGACCAACGGGGCAGGGACCAGCTAGGAACTAAAAAACGTCACAATTAAGTGAACATTAAAAAATATAACAAAAATGACTACCACACCCATAACTGTCAATTAAACAATAAATAGGCACAAATGCATAAGTACATATATTTAAATTGAATAATATCAGTTAATCACTGATTGACGTCTCTGAGTGCGGTCGTTAGTAATAACTTTGAAAATAAATCATTCGCTAGTGCATTTTAGTGATTTTTGCTCGACTGATAAGAAAGACCTTATCGCGTTTATCGGCCACGGTTTGTTTTCAATTCTAACGATGCCATAACTGTATGTAATGTTACGTACGGCGACGGCTTATGCAAATTTTCTTTTAAAATTAGACCGTCGTGGCGCAGTCGTAGTCTATTCGAGGAAATTATTACATTTATTTTCATGTTCCCGCTTTGGTGGACAATGTTTATGTAAATCCTGCCATTTAAGACGCATTTTTCTTTTAGCTTCACGCTTGTCATCTCAATATTTTTGGGAAAAATTGGGAACCTAGTGTTAAGTCACTCCGTTCCTTCCAATTTAAAATTTTAGAAATTCAACTTGCTCTGCTTTACCTGCGTACCGTGTGGTCAAAAACCGTGAAGCTGCCTTTTTATCACATCTTTTCTAAATATTTAAGTTGCTAAACTTAAATTGTACTTTTAAACCATGTGCTTATACTAAAGTAAATAGCATAATATAATAATAACTAATGCTATCTTCAATTTAATAACTATAAATATGTAAATAACAAAAAAATATTTTCTGTACTTATATTATCTTCCAATAAAACGGAAAACTGATAAGAATCCACGATAACTATAATGCCACGTGCATATCTAACACAATATTATTTAAAAAAAATTATATCGAATGTGTAGCCAAGTCTCTATAATCTGAAGCCGTGGTATCAGAGGCCGTCTTAATGCAATGATACGCGGTCAAGTAGTAAACAATCGGTTACTATTTCGGCGTTAATTTACACACATAATACACAATGTCTCAATTTGGCAAGAAAATGGAAATCAGAGTGTCTTGATACTACGTTCTCGTAGCGTAGATCTACCCAATGTCACTTTGAAACCAAGAAAACATAAATCACCTCTTTAATTATTCATAATCATTACAGAATACATGACTTTAGTAACTTTGTTGATACAGATTTTTATCTCGAGTCAGTTTCAACCATCAGTTTTAACCATTCGACTCGAAAGTGACGGTTTATTAGGCGATGCACAGATAAAAACGTTGTTAAATTAATTTTATTACTAACTAACAGTTAACATGTGGTGCAATATATTAGTTAACACTGTCTCTACAATCATCAGATTTGACATAGCCTAATTCTAAATTTTATGGGGTTTTTTTTATATTTATCTATATATTGTGAGAAATCGAAAGCGATTAACGTTTTTAAAAAAACACGATAAAAACATATGTTTGTAAACTATTTGGAAAGGGATATTATGTAATTGCAATAAGTGATATGTATCACCTCCTAACAATACTTTACACTAGTTTCCTTCCAACAGGTGCCGTTGCCTATAAGCAACTACCCCCGATTGATATTTTTCATATTTTTATATACAGCAGGGTAGGCAAGAACAACATAGTGTAAAGACTCTCTAATCACCTTTTTTTCTCTTCAATCCCTTTGTTTTTTTTTCATAACAAGAAAATGCAAACAATTTCAACGATCGTTTCCATAGCGATGGTTGTGAATACGTTTTCTGTACCTATAGGAAAAAAAACTATAGCAAATATGTACAGTCAAGCACAATTTCTTTGCCGTGACAGTCAATTTTTTTACCATTTAAGGCACTTCTCTTTTCTTTACTTAAACTCTGTTTTGAATCATTGTATTTATATTCTTGCCAATAATGATATTGTAAAAATAACTTAAATATCTAAAAAAATATTGCTCTCAATTAACAATTTTTGCACGCACGTGCCGCCATATTGTCTACAGAATGGAAAAAACATGAAAATCACAAGGTTACCCCAATTTCGTATTGAACCTCGATAATTTCCTAGAAAATGGATGATTATAACATTATAAATTTATATATATCTCGAACTGTTTTGATAACTTTCGTTATCTTATCTACGTTATCGGTCGTGTCCATCACAATTTTTGCTGCAACTACAACGGCAATTGAATACGTAACAATTTAGTAGCTTGTAATTACTAGATAACGCACTTTTAATAGATATATTAACAAGAATTGATAAAAATCGTGATAACGTAACTATACTGTATATTGGATTGGATTTTGTTTTGTTCTGTTGATTATAGTAGTAACTTACTCACGTTTTTTTAAGCAATTTTATAAAATTTATTCATTTGCAGGCTTAAAAGAGCATTCTATATACACAATTAATACAAAAAAAATTACAAAAAGCGAGGTTAAGATAACATTCTCCTTCAGACAACCTAATGTGAGAGAATGAATGTGTCGATGTATAAAAATAAAAGAAGAGTTTATCGTATGTAGACAGAAAATCTATTTCTCTATATAAAATACTTTTGTGTTAATACATTAAAACATCGGAATCGGTTAACTTTTTCAAATATTCGTAAGTTTCAAATCCTGAGGCACTGTGGTCTACACTATTTGTTTATAAGTGTAGAAACATTTTATGATTTATTTGATTTATTTTTTTTTTATTTATTTTAACATTTTATGTTCTTCTTTTTTTATATTTTCACTTTAACTATGGATATTAAAGTCTTAATGATGTTGTTCTTTTAGTATGTAGTGTTGCTTTTAATTAGGGCATCATTTAGTATATAGTTGTGTATATTAGATTTATTTTAATAAAACAATATAGGTCCTGTTTGTGAACTAAATAAAGGAATAAAAAATACTTTGGTGGTGACGTGGTAGTGTTGGTAATGGGAAATAAATAGCCATAGAAAATAGTCAAAATAATAATAGCCAAAGAACATTTTTCGCTTTCTACAAAATAGCAGCAAGCGAAAATTTAATACTGAAACACTCTTTTCTTCACGTTGAGTGGCAGGACTCAACACGGAGCTTGATATCTCTATTATAAAAATATTTGCCCGTTCTCTACTACTAATGCTATCAAAAACATACAAAACGTATCTTATATTATAAATACATATAAATTCTATATTAAATACATTATATTCATTCGACGCGGTTGGATAAAAATTAGGTGTCAACGATAAGATCGAACCATCGTCTATTAGCATTTTATAGCGCGACATTCTACGCTAGTATCAAATTACCTAATCTCTAAGAAATATAGTAAAGTACTTCTTACAAACTGATAGTTATTTTCTCCTAAAGTAATCCTAACAGATGTTCATATACCTTTTACTATTTTTAAGTATGACTAGATGGATTTATTTATATTATTTATAGCGTATAGTGTATACATAGTGATTAAAGGATAAAGTAGAAGGTGTCATGGCGCAGGGGCACCAATGCAATAAGCACGATGGTTAAGTACTCTATTCCCACTCGGGGGAATGAAATATTTAATATATTAATATTCTCGCTCAGGTAATGAGGTAAACGTCGTTGATTTCCGACCTCCATATGCAATGCCTTCAAAATATAAAATAAAGAATAAAAAGGAAAGAATAATATTTCTATTTGTGAAAAAGAATTTTAACTTACATGGGTAGTTTTATTTTTTTCATTGAAAATTTCGAGTTATGTCAAATATGAACGAAGTACCTAAATACTGCTGCCGCTGTATAAATAAACTTTCACAATTTTCAAACTATACATACATTTTTTATATCGAAACGAAGCATTGATATAAATATTGAGTCATTTAATCGATTTATGATCTTTAAAATGCAGTAGGCATGCTTAACGTTAGTAAACAGTTTTGTTCTCGCCGCTGTATACAAATAATTCAATGTAATCGACTATTTAAATCGATACGGAATCGTTGGTTTAGGGCTCTTTAAACAAATGCCAAACATTTCATGAATCGATTCGTGGCCGTAGACCGTATCTGCCGTTTAGGCATTCAAACAGCAAAGTGGTTAAAGGAAAATATATTTTTTTTTAAATATTTTTTTACAATTTCCGCACATAGCAACGTAGTCAAAAGAACATGGGAATCTAGTGTTAGGATATTCCGTTTCCATTAAGACATTGCAGTTCCTCACTTTCAGACGAATTTTCGAAGCATTGGGCGCTAAGTGGTTCTTGCAACACCTAACACGCCTCCAGAACAAGCCTCCAGAATTCGGCGGAAATTAGAAAATGGAAATGTTTTAATAGTAACGGAGTGTTTTAACATTAGGTTAGGTATCGTCTGTTTATACTGCTATGTGTGGAATATAGTGTGAAGCAAAAAAAAATAATAACTATTTTCATTTCTTATAACTTAAAAAATACTTTTTAGACGAATTTCATTGCATTTCCATCACTTCCGATTCTGTTATCATCATGGAACTTGGTAATTAAACGCATATCAGGTAATAATACAATAATATAGGACCATTGAGCTGGTAGAACGATGATACCTTAGCATGAGATACGAAACCTCAGGCTGTCTTTTAGTAAAAGTATTGAGATTACCTTCGTCTTTACGTGTACTTCCAGTTCATTTTCCCCAAAAAGTGGCTATTGAACTCTCAGCTTGTTTTTAATTTTTTAAATTAAAAATTGACAAAAAAGCATCTGCATAGCAGAGTAGACAAAGGGTTTTAAGACACTAATTTTCGGTCAAAAATGTACCGAAGGCGAAACTAAACGCCGCGCTTTGTCTTGTTATCGGAGTGGCAAACTAAATATAATTTATTCCTCCAAATGAAAATCAAACCTACACCTGTCGTGTTTACGTAAGTACAGTTAAAAAATAATAAATACTTAAAAACTACTTTCGCCTTGACCAAACCAAGTTCGAATATTTCTTTTATCAAAACAATCTACTCTCGTCCATCGTTATTTTAATTGTTATTTAAGTCACCGCCATGATTTACTTGTAAAAGATAAGCTTATTAATTGTTGATTGTTGTATGGAAAAAAGAAAATACCTAATACATTAATTTATTATGATAATATCTTAGTTATAAATCGTTCCCATAAACTGTTCTAATCTGAAACGTTTTTGTATGAAGTATAGAAATAAGTAACTGGAAAAGTATTTTATTGAATTTATATCGAAAGATGGACCTCTACTTATCTAGAAAAAAGAAAACACGGCACAGCACGGTAAGCAAAGACGGAATTTACCCAATTATTGATTATTGTTTATTTCATGAGATACTAAACTAAAATAGTAAAATACATACAGGCAAGTCGTGGCGCAGGCGCAGAACCGTGTGGCTGTAACCGCAGTAGGTTCGACTTTCACTCGAAGAAATGAAGTATTTAATATTTACATTTCTTCGCTTGCCTCCAGAAATTGGCAGAAAGTGGCGCGTGGAGTGTCTGAACACTAGGTCTCATCATTATATAACTTAACAAAATGCTTTACACAATTACAAATTAACAATGTTTACACATATTTAATATATTTTTTTATACCGTCGATGGGGTGGCCAGGAACTGTAAAGGGTCGACGCGTGCGCACTCTACGTGAAGCATCATTATTTATTGCTAAGTACTTCCGGTATATTATAAAGACACGTGGATATGTTTAAATATTATCTGCAAAGGGCAGATTATTATTGATAACTGAGGCTTGGCTCGATTGCTTTTTTTTATTCTTTCGATACAAAAGATTCTACGTTCGCATTTTAGTAGTCGTGGCGCAGGACTACAAGTGTGTGACTGTAAATACGAGAAGTTGATTCTCACTCAAGGAGATATTTAATATTTTCATTTTCTCGCTGGTAAAAAGGCAAAACGTGATGTTGAGCTCCGCCACTCAACACCAAATGCCTCGAATTACCCTGCTAAATGCGAGATACAAATTAACATAAACATTTATTTTCCTTAAATTTTCAATAACCATTTATTTTATTTGTAATTTAAATGATCTAAACATTATTTTTTATACTTTTAACAACATAAATTATTTCTTTACAGGTAAGTTGCCCATACGTTATACTTATCTCCATACAAGTAAGTAATGTACGACTTGTGCCATTAGGAATCGGTGCATGATGAATTAAGGATACATTAAATGTATGTTACATACAAATATATTTAAGGAAGGGTGGATTGAAAAGTATTTCGAATACTGATATACTCGTATGTTAATATTGCATTTTTTGCGTGAGTGTATTAGACTTTAGTTATATTTTCCTTTTTTTTTGTTTATTAGGTATAATTTATATAGGTATTTAATTTATTTTTGTTGTATAGTATAAAACAAGATCACTTCCTCACACTTTACATGTATAACAAAATAATAGATGGAACCTAGTTCTAAGGCACTCTGTATTCCACCTGTTGGTACCCCGAGTTGGAATTCAACGCGGCTCTTTGTCTTGTTATTATAATATAATTACCCGAATTAAAAATCGAAGCCTTAGCCTTCACGTTAACAGTCATTGCTTTACCGCTGGACCACGACGGCCTCAACTGTAAAAGAACATCAAAGCTATTATTCCAAGTCAGTAGAAAAGGCAAGACGTCCACTAATTATGAAATATAAAAAGCTTCGCGAACTTCGACTGATACTGCCTCGAGACACAAATCTTTTAAACTCTGGTTAATGTATTAACCTTTGCCTGGAGTTATCTTCTACAATTTGTCCGGAAGGAAAGTTTTTAATCATTTTGATACCAAACGTATGAATGTAGATTAGATGTTAGTTACTTCTAAGTCACCTAGATTTAGGTATTAGTCTAGATTCTTCTTTGTTAAGAAACCAATATAGAGTAATAGAACAGAGTTTTTTACAATAGTTATTGAATGATCCACCCACGAGAGAATGATATATTTTCATTTCCAGTCTCGATTAAAACAAAGCTCTGCGTTGAATTCCGCCATTTAACACGTAAGTATTTTATAGATTTGGATTTATTAGTTGGATTTGGATTAGCCTTTTAATTTTATACAATATGCGTCAAAAATGAAAAAGTGCTTGAATGGGACTGTAGACCAGATCCTATTAAGGATTCCAATGTTTCTTTCGGGGAACAGAACCCTAAAAACTAACCAAATTAAACACAACAAATCTCAATAAAAACTAGCTCAATCTAACTACTACAACCCAAAAAAAAAGTCTAAGCAAAACCCCAAACCAATACAACATTTAACCTAACAAAACGTATAACACATTAAAAGTTCAGCTTGCCACAGCTTATCTACAATATTAGCTCCACAAAATCATCCCAGAGAGCAATTACCCAAGTTCTCGGCATCTCAGTGACAAATATCTAGTCGAGTTTAACAAATACGTCCTGATTTTTTTTTCCGCCCGCCCAACGTTTTATCGCTCAGCCGCAGGGCGGGCAACCCTTGGTATACAATTTTTCAACGTGATATGTACCCAACGCTGCCAACTTGAGTCTTTAAAAAGTTTATCGGCAAAGTTCGCACACCTCGCCGTCTCGGATGATACATCGGTGGCATTAATCTTCGTTAAATGTTAGTTAACGTGTTTGTTGTATGATTTTTTTTGATGATTTTCTACGCTGATGTTTGATAGTACAAAAAAATATAATTTTTATTCCTAAATGAATACAAAATTAATTAAACATTTTGCTATAAAATGAGCTTCGAGCAGATCCTTGTAAAATATTTCTTTTTTTATGTTATTCTCATACTAAAACAACATAATTTGCTAATTTTTACAACGTTTTACAAGTCTTTCATGAGTGCCTCTTGAGGAAAAGTCACTGCTTCGTGCGACTTATGAACAAAATTATTGGTAATATTTTACACTCACAACTGTAGTTTAGCAATACTAACTCAAAACAAAAACATAATTTATTTCCTCAACATCATATATTTTATAAAAAAACAAAAAGGCTTTATATTCAAGAAAAAGCGAAACTCGTTTAATGTTTTATTTAACTTTTATAGCAGCTGTCTATAAATAGCGGACTAGTATTAGGGTAAGCATTCATCCGTGGCTTAATTAATAAATTTACAATTTCCTGTTCAAATTTTATCGCAGATCTTATTGTATTCCCACATTCACTATATGAGGGAACCCTCGTGGCGTAATAGATAAGTGGCAGGAATACTATGTAGGTCATCACTCGTTCAAGTACAGTATTATGAAAATTTTAATGAATTTTTAAAATATTTGCTGTCTGTAGAGCAAAGTGAGGCGTTAAGTTCCGCAACTCACCACGAGATATGTCACTCACTATTGGTGGGCAAAACAATGTCCATTTTTCAAAAAACGTACTAAATCTTTGGCATTTTCAATTTCAATAAAATGATGATTTGGCCACGTTACGCAATAATTTACTTTACTATTTCGTGTTATTGAAAATATGAATCCTAGAGTCTTTCTGTAAGGCCAAAGAAAAATCTAGAAATATTTAAAGGCTAAGATTAAGAGACAAACGAAAGGTATATTTCCCACTAGACATGACATTAAAATTTACCAATGAATAATACCATACGATTTAACGGTACTATCGCATGCGATACGTGACGTGGGTGTATGTTAATAAATTGAATATCGCCAAGATATCTATAGATTCGCTTTATTTATACGGAGCTAGATATCTCGGTAATAAATAAAAACTGGGCCCGATCGTTATCTACCGAAATTGGATGGGCACTAAATAACAGATTGTAATAAAAATAAACATGAGAAACTATGAGTTTAATCTTCATTTGTGTTAGGTATTTTATAAGATTATTTTTATTTTATATTTTTTTATTCTCTACGTTTTGCATGAGTTTTTTTTACATTCTTATCGCTTCTTATGAGAAAACAATTTATTAGTTAGTGCCTTGCATTATTTGAAAACGATTGATATAAATTATAATTTAATAAACATACTATTACCATCTTAAATAGGCCTCTTGATTCGGAAATTCCCGTTCATGTTACGCGTTCTTACCTTGATCAAAAGTATATATATAAAATTTTATAAACGTAAAATTTTACAAGCTCACCGTGAAATCTAGTCACAAACACCAACCAATAAAAATATTTTCGAAAGCCAACAATAAAAAGCGTATTTTACGAATGACCTACACCACTCCGCATAATGACGTTCCTGCTATCTTGAATTCGGCGAGCGACAAGAAAGTATCAAATATTAGCCCTCCAACACACCTGAAGACGCGTGTGTGAGAGACACCCAATAAAAGGGCACTGTCACCCGAGAAAACCAAGCTTTTCCATCAAAAACCATATTCCAACCCCTCAAGACTCCAAATCGCATAATTAAAATCGATACTTGCATAACTAAAGTTGCAACGTTCTCGATAACATCATTCGTAGTCGTAAGAAACACATTTCAAGAGAAACATGCACGGTGCTGGGTCCGAAACAAAGCGTTGTGACATTGTGATAACGATCTGTTGCCTCGCGAAACGTCGCACCAAAACGGGCTGAACAAATTATCGATTCATAAAACATCGATTTTAAAATATCAGCGCTCAGCTCTCGCGTCATTCTTGAATTTTTAATAGGTTGGCCAGATATGCTGGCAAAAAGGGTAAGGTGCGGTGTGACGACCCAATGAATTCTTGGCCGATCGTGAATAGATCCACACCACGTTTTAAGATAATAATTGGATATTATCAATATTTATAAAAGTTTATTTTTTGCTTTGTTACCTTTTGTCGGCGATGGCGCATTTTTGACGCGTTTTTTGGGATTTTCATAAAGTAGAAACGTTAAATATTGTTAATTTTTCATTTTTAAACTTGGTAAAATAAGTAAAAAGCGTGGTTTTTTTTTTAATTTATCTAGTTTGTTGTTATATTTTACATATAATTTTAATACTAACTATAAATATACAGTACTACGCACCTACATATATAAAACAAATAAATTCTTGAACGGTGGCCACACTGGTCGAGACCCTATCATGCGCTCATATGTCATACGATATCTTACGATCGTCGCGTCGTCGCACATGCCGAGATTTCGTCGAGATTCTGAACCTATAGTAATTCATTACTTGAATTTATATTATTATTATTTTTATATAAGAAATAATTCCATTCCTCCGTCTTAACTAATCGAGTGTTTTAAGAATATTGTGTATGTAACCGAAGGTAGTCAACCTTAAAAGATACTTGATTGCAATTCACTGTACAATTAAAAATATTTTTAAGGCAATAAAAACAAATATTAACATTAACATTTCATAAATCTTAAACTTAACAACTTATACATTTTGTTTCTTTGAGCGTGTCTCGAATTCAAGAGAAAGACTATTCTGTCAGTTTAAACAGATATGTACCTAGAAATAAAGTGAGCGAAAAATATTTGAAACATAAATTTTTCTTCAAAACAAATTCAAATTCACTACAAACAAGTATATAATCACAGGCCAGGTCCTTACATTAAGTCTTTTATTTTACAATTTATACTAAAACAAAAAGCTTCGTATATAGCGAAGTAACACCACAGGACGCAGATTTATCATCATATTGTCGTATCCCCATACCACCAACCATTCATCACTTCGAGAAAGTATTTACTTATTTTTAAATATTTGTTTGTACATGAATTTTTTGATATCGTAGAAAGTATAAATCAAATGTAATGACAATTCTTACTGCTGTTTTTTATATGTGATGATATGTATGTGCCCTATGGTGAATCTTAGAGGAGTTTAAACAGGTACTTTTACAAAGAAATATTTTCGATAACAGCTTATGAATGGCTAGCTTACCTTTTTAATTTATTTTATATTTTCTATAACTATTGTCTTTATTTTATGGAATAGTTGTGGGTTCGATTTCATTGAATATCACGAAAATTGGATAGTGCCCACGCAGTATCGCAGGAACGTAGTACCGTAACACTAAACTTCCTCTATGTACCTTTCTATTTGCGGGATAATGCGTGAAGCGAAAAAAAAACAAAATTGTCATTTCCTCGCTCTGGTAACAAGGCAAAGTTACGCCACTCAAAACACAATGTCTAGTAAATTAGGCGTAGAATGGGGAACGGAGTGTCTTAACATTAAGTTTATTCTGCCTATCCATATCCTACATGCGGGATAGGGCGTGAAATAAAAAAAAACAATTTTATCATGATAGTCAGGGTGGTCTTCAATAGATCGCGATATTTCGCACTGACGCATATCCCCCGTCGTCGTCGTGAGCGTTGCGTCGTGACCACAATGGTTTCATACATACAAATATAAGGATATGGCCTACATATTAATTAATTGTGCTTTACTTATTCAATTATTTAGTGCTGTGTTTGTTTGAATGGTGGATGTGGGTTCAATTCCCATTTGAAGGAAAAATTGAGTTTGAAATGTGGGTAACTCGTTCGCACTTAGGTTATAAAAAGTGCAGTGTTAGGTTACATTATCTTAAATGTCATGTCATTTATGTAGTATACAAGAAAAAAGAGATTTTCACTTTTTTTCAAAAGTTTTTGTTCAAATATTAAAATTATATCAAATCAAATATAAATTATTTTTTCTTAAGAAAATACCAGCATCAAATGAGTTACGGAACCCTTTCAGTGACTTTAAATTATATTTTTAAGTTTCTTACAGTTATCAGTAGAGTCGTAGTAATTACTTGATCGTCCTGGATTTTTTTATTGATCAGAGAAATCTGCAATCATCGTAGCAATAAAAATAATGTTCGGGGAAAGTTTTGAACTGAGTAAATAAGTACTATAAAACCATATTAGCATCAAAATTGATTTATGATTTATATGACTTAATAAATTTTTCTTTACTTCGAATATTTTGAGTAACTTTACATAGTAAATTATTGCGTTCTCCACATTCTTTATAGATAGAAGATATGACTTTGCATTTTATGGATACACCGTGCTGGTGACGGGTCAATCACGTTGTGGGGATCTCAAAGCAGTGCCTGAGATTTGCCTCGCCTCTACTGTCTGAGCTCCGGTCTCTACCAAACCAAATGCGAAATCATCCTGCTCATGCCGTCTTAAGAATACGTTCTAGAAACGAACTGATGATAGTTGAGTCAAAATTAAACATTAAGTTTTTGGTGAATGTTAGGTTAACATTCACATTTAGCCACATCAAGAAAATTATAAAATGTTGGTAAAATTAGATGATATGGCATTAGGAAAAAGATGAAAGAAAGGAAATGGGAATTATAATGCGCAAGAGAGAAAGAGAGAAAAAGTTACAACAATTCTCCAACGTGGGAACCGAACCCACAACCATTAAGTGCATTCAGCAAGGTTTCAACTTTATTTGCTACAGTATTTTTACTCAACCAAATTTTTTAGCTGCTTTACTTTAAATTATGTAGGAAGCCGATCAATGATGCAACAAAGCGTTGCGATAGCAAGTGCATCCGGGTGTAGCGATACGTCCCATTAGACTAGAATATGACGTTCAAAGTATATTAAACCTAATATCGATGTTTAGTATCGGTTTTAAAATGTATAGTTATTTTTATATAGGTATTATAGTTATAACTACAAATAACAGTAATATTGATTCTATAATTATGATTTTAAAAAATAAATAAAAATATTAATATTTCGCTACAAAACATGTTTCAATAGTTTAGTTTACAAGAGGAGAACGGAGTAACTTACTGTTAAATTATCTTTACCTTTTTTTTCAATACTCAAAGAGATTAGAAAAATAATTAAACTACAAATATAAAGAAAGTTTCATTAATTTAAATAATTAATTAAAATAGAAACAGTGAGATGAGCTCACTCGCCACCCCACTTCGAGACTTAGATATTACCTCCTAAATTAAAAATAACTTCTCAATAATCAAATTCACATACACCACGACCTTCGGAACCTAGATTCAGCAAGTTCTTAGACACCAGCTCCACTCAAAAGCTAGTAGCCGCGCTGGGTGGGGGCCAGGGTGGATAGTCAAGCGCTATCGCGGCGACAGATAGAGGCGTGCGCGGCACTGATAGCGCCCTACTCCTATATTTTAACGCT
The DNA here is from genome assembly GCA_018230605.1 of Heliconius congener. Lineage (NCBI taxonomy): Eukaryota > Metazoa > Arthropoda > Insecta > Lepidoptera > Nymphalidae > Heliconius > Heliconius congener. The sequence goes on along the minus strand of DWAO01000095.1, from coordinate 14,620 downwards.
GGTGTGCCGCGAGTTACGAGATGCTATGTAAAATTTTGTATTTATTTATGAAGGTACGTTGAGATGTGTGTGTGTGTATGTTTGTGTAGCCTATAGTGCAGAATTGGGAATGTAATTGATTTCGTGTGGTAGTTATTTTTTTCTCAGCATCACGCTGTATCCCACTCGTAGCAGGGTAGGCCCTAAAGTACCTATTGATAAGACATTCCGTTCCCCACCTTATGCCAAGTTTTCGAGGTATTGTTGATTAATTGGCGAAACTTAACGCCGTGCTATTTCCGTGGTACCAGGTTGAAGAAATAGAACGCACAAATCTGTCGGTGCCCCTACACCACGACGGCCTCAATAGTGTGGTAGTTGTAGATTTTAATCACTAAAAAAAATGATTCCCATTTGTTTTCTTTTACTACAATTATTCCTTTATATACCTTTGATATATAAAGGAATCATTTTAGGATTAATAAAGGTTGTCTACAGCTTATAAAGTTCTCGTACGTACATATATGCTTTATTATTTTGTGTAATGCCTACTGCCTACCCTATCGATATACGAGAAAAAAAATCATAAAATTTTTAATAAAATTCTAATAACGAATTACGAATATTCAATTCTATTCCATTTTATTTAATTCTATTAATAATGCATGTTTTAATATGTAATTCTAGGTAATGAAGCTCGCTCTCACACAAACTTTAATCTCTTGACATTGATTATTATTCAATCTTATCAAAAAAATTAAATCATTTAAACACAATTGCTTCTCTTATCATTTTTCTTTCGTATTACTTTTTTAAAAGAAAAAAAAGAAAACTTACTCGCATTATTCCTATATTTTAAACCGGGTGTAAAATGTAATAAAACAATTTAATACCCACTTCCGCACATGCATCAGCTATAAAATAGCGATAGCTTGGAGCGAAGTTAAATTTGCTTCAGATCTTAGCTTATCCATCAAAAGCTAGTAAGAAGAATGTACCATGTTATCTAAACGTGCAGGTTGCAAGTTCATTTCCTGTACTTGGTAAAATAAAAAATGATTTATATTGTTCTTTAATATTATAATAATGAATACGGTAGGAACATAAAAATAATTTTAGTAAAGGTCCTGAAATTGAGAGACCAAAGTGGTATAAAGGTCATTATTTGACTTTAAGCTCGATATTGTGGGCTCGATGCCCACTCAAGAGAATGATTGTATTTAAATTATTTTTACTTAACCGCTTTGTTAGGTTTCGTTCTATCAACAGTTCCGCCACTCAGCACGTATTGTCCCGAAACGGGGAACGGAGAGTCTTAACACTACGCTGAGATGCCTACTGCCTACAATATCATATACGAGAAAAAAATCATAAAAAAATTAATAAAATTCTAACAAATAAAAAATTATAATTAAAACTTGACAATTCACCCAAGTTTCTTCAAATCTATTAAACTCCAACCCAACTAAACAAACCAACCTCCAAACCACCGACCACCATCTAATAACAATAACGTATCAACGTGGCACTCGATTCATTTTACAGTTTTATCTCAGTATCACTCAGTGCAAGCGCGCTATCACACGGCGGCAGGCCCGTATCGCCTCCCCACACCGTTTACGGACTCCGAACAAATATATCCAATATTAGATCCGCAAGGACAGCTTCTAAACTGTTTAAAGATATATAATAATATATTTGAAATGTTTGTCTATGATTGTGGAAATTTACGTTTTAGGTATACGGCTGAAACCTTTGTGGAACAGTAGCATAGCGTCTAACTGTAAACGTGATGGTTGTGGTTTTGATTCTCAGTTGGAGGAATGAGTTAATTTATATTCCAATTATATATAATCCAATTATATATAATAATATATATATTTTTTACTTTAAATTAAATTTTAGAACTACTTAAAGAATTCGACGCAAATGGGGAAGGAGTGTCTTAATACTAGATTTCTTCTGCCCACCCCGCTGTGTGCTGAATACTGCATGTAGCTAAAAAAATAGAAATATATGTATTGATACATGTATATATATATATATATATGTATATAATACAGGTAGGTTCACCAACGTATCGCTCGCCCGACGCCCACACACTGTCTTTGTTGCACTATCGCCACGAGTTTTTGTTTTGGCGCTGTTATGCTAAAATATCTCTTTTTTTCACCCCACAACCCGCTTTGTATGCGCCTGTGCTATCTGTTGTATCTTGTTTTTTTTTGTTTAGAGGATATGTATGTTTGTATTTTAATATTTGATTTGTGACTTATATATTGTCAGTCGTGAATTAAAGAAAAAATGTGTTAGTGATAACATTATTTATTCTAATAGGTATTTATAGATTTAAAAACTCAGTGCGGTTCTTTTTAAGTATTAATATTTTCTTTCTTTTGTACTCGCACATAGTAGGGTAGGCAGTGGGAACCTGGCAACCCGGTGCTAAGGGACTCCGTTTCCTGAATTCTTAAGCGTTTTGCTCCCCGTGTTGAGTGATGGAACTCAACGCCGAGCTTAGTCTCGTTATCACGCCATCGCTACGATGTGAACATTTACAAAAAAAGACTGAACGAACTTAGCCGAAACTTTACAGTAAAATAGTTTAACATCAGAATTCAGAAGAGCATATAAGCTAAAATTTGTGTTTAATTTAGTACAAATTTAGGCAAACGAATCCGCGTTCGGGAGGCTAGTACATAAATATATCTAAACACAAAAGTCCCAACACGTTGTTCAGTAAAGACGGCTATCGACCGTTGGGAGATTCGGCGGAGCGCGATAGTCGAGTGTTCGCGAGAGATAACGCCCAGCCGCTGCAGCCCGGTATCGCGACCGCGCAGCACATCACTACGAGGGAAGTGGAGATTTGATTTATGCACTTTTTACTATTTTTAGAGGTATTTTCTTATTTTAAATAGTTTGAACGATTATGAGGGTTTTCAGTTTGATCCTCATTTAAGGTATCTGTAGTGGACTGGCAGATATATCCATCAGTTATATCCTGGTATCACGCCTACGCACAGCACATCACTATCTTAGGATTTCCATCCACATTTATAAATTTTAACCTTTTTAACCTTTGTTGAGGTATTCATTTACTTTAAATAGGCGAATGAATACGGATTGTTGATATATGTTTTTATCTGTTGTCATACGTCAGTATGAATACGGGATTCATACCCGCTATATTCTGATATTACCCACTGCACAGTACACCACTTCATCTCATCAGCATCTTCATCATCATGGGAAGTGGAAACTTGATTTATGCACATCTGAACGTTTTGAAGATATTTTCTTAAATTTAGTTTATTAAAATCGCTAAATATATCCTAGATCAAAAACACTTCCTTCTTTCCACACGCCTACGCCTACATAACAAAATGCTAAAACGAAAACCCGAACTCAGATCGCCGATGGAGCAGTCATGAAATGCTTATTACGACCGCGCCAGAAATCTTAGCTTACATCTCAATTGTAAAACAATGTTATCTACACCGGTGTAACTTACTATGAACGAGCTAAACTAAAAACGACTTTAAACTAACAACATTGAATATAACATTACTTGACGGTTTACTTATTTCTTATTCGGTCAAAAAATCATATTTTCTCGTAACAGATATTTAAAATTATACTTTATTTCGTAGTGTGTATAGCATAAGATAGTTGAATGGTATTAAAAGGTTATTATTAGGTTAAGGGTGGTATAACGCCTCCACGGCCCCGTAGGTCTGAATGCCTGGATAGCATCGATACTGAGTTAACTAAATACTTGCATTCGCGCTAGCATTGTGTGGCCGAACTTTGCCTTAATATAATGCTTGTGATCGATGAGGTTTGCGGGTAAAATAAAATGGATCGAGATATAAGTGAAGATATCTTTCATATTAAATTATGGTTTAGTTTAGTTTTATTATTGTTTCAACATGTTTATTTTTTGGTTTAGATCCTTTAAAGATTATAAGCTTATTTTTATAATATTCCTTCATTCTTCTCCGTCGAAAAGAAACGCTGTGAAACTCTTAACTCTTAATTTACCTAAAGCGATAAAAATGGTGCGTATCCTTTTTTTAGCTTTATATTTCAGAGGGGACCTAATGTACTCAGCATTCGGAGGGAACCTAATGTACTCAGCACACTCCGTTTCCCACACACCGCTCCAATTTCGACAAGTAACGTCTTAGCTTAGAATTTGGTCAATAGCCAAACTATGTATAATTGTATATTAGTATAAAATATTATATCCCAAATTGACTAACACAGGCACACAAATAACCGAAATGTTTATTACTTGCATTGTACTATTAAAATTTACATATAATTATGTTGAAAGTAAAAGAAAAGGCTCCAGCGCATTTCCTAGATCTTTAGCATCCCGCGGGCGCATTGATGGTACGAAACAATTGCATGTACAGATAAGAATACTAGCAGTTACAAGAGACGCCGTTAGTTTTAAGATAGCGTTCTACTTGTTTTTAAAATACAAATAAAAGTAATAGTTAAGATAAATATATTGAAATAAAGTCAAGAATAGAGAGGAATATATTGTTCCTTTTTTCTAGCTATAGCTACAAGACAAAACGCGTCGTTGAGCACCGCTACTCAACACACAATGTCTCGAAATTTAGGCGTTGTTGGGGGAGTGCTTACTATTTTCCCTTTGCCTATCCTGCTTTATCCGGGGGACAGAGAGAAGCTAAAGAATAAAGTAAATAATAAAAAATCATAAAAATGACTACAAAAGTTTAGTACCAAAGGTTAAATTCCAAAAGACGTACAGTCGAATATACTACTGATCCAACGCAGTTTCCGTTATCATAATTGCTACATACACCCATTTCATACCACGAAAATCACTGATAATAATTCTTTGTATTAGTTTGTTCGGGCACACAGCTTTAGGCGGCGCGACATTTAGATTTACCAGTTTACTGGAAATGTCGAAAAGTTATGTTTTGTTTTTATTTTTTCTTTATTTAAGCATTTTAGGTTTTATAGATTAGTAAAAATATATCTATTCGTAGATGTTATTGCTTATTTTTTTCTATAGTAACATTACTTATAACTCTGGAAAGTAGGTTTGGTTGAACGTACTAATCTCCTGAGATACTTCAGGAAGTACTGGTCCAAATTAATAAATATTTTTATTTGGGATAGATACTCTATCGGGGTAAGCTCAAGTACTTAGATTGTTTGGTATGCACATAATGTTTAGTTATTTTTTCGGGAGGCAAAGCCGCAAGTGAAAGTTGTATTATAATATTGAAAAAAAAACACATATTTCATTTTTTAATATGAAATTAAAAATCATCCTTTTATTCTTTTCTTATGTTTAATTCATAATTTTCCATATCCCATGCAAATTATTATTACATTTGATATTCTCTTCCTCATTTCTTAAATTAACCTTATTAAATAATAAATATATTAATTAAATGTGAACCTATACTTTTAAAAATTACATATGAACAAAAAACCACATCCTCACGCATTAAACACATCCAGCTACATCACATCAGTGCCACTACGTGCCGTATCTCGCGCTCAGCTCACGCGGTACTAACGATTTATTTAGCCAGTACGTAACGGCGTTTGCTCGGCCAACGCCACACGTCAACGGTAGTTGAGTTTTTATCACCGATAACGTTGATAAGAGTGTTTTTTTTTTCAGCTTCCCCCATAGCATGACAGGAGGAACCTAGTGCTGAAACACTGTGTTCTTTAAGTACCTACTGTCAAATTTCCAAGCATTGCGTGTTGAGAGTCTACCAGAGATTTGAATATTTAATTTTTAAATGTAAATATTCTATAATTTTGACAGACAAAGGGTTACTGAGTGCGTGACAGACGACTTACGACTTAAAATTTACACAAACGAAGCTACGGGCGGCCACTAGTTTCATATAAAATTAAAATTCTTAGTGTACTTAATCTATAGAAGTTTTATATTACATATTTTTAATAAAATAAGATTTTAAGACCGCAAATATTTACAATAAGTTTCACTGAAATCGCTCAGTTGCAAAAAGAACTTAGCTAAGTTTTATGTGACTGTGGATCGTAAAGTGGAACAACTAATAACGTCATAAACGCTATAATAAATAGTTATTTATGGTTAGTTTATTAATGGCATGAAATAAAATGCAAAATAATAATAGTTTTTCAATTTTGCATTTAAATTATAATCATTCCACCGAACCCACAATAGTTGCGTTAACAGTCAGACGCTGTCGCACTTTGCCACGACTGCCTCAAATTTTATAAATATTAATAATATATAAATAAAAATTCACACAAAAATACCTCCCACACAAAAAAATATTTGCTTGCAGAAACTAGAATTGCTTGCTTGAATCACGACTAACAAAACTCTGAACCATGTCACCCGTCAGACTAAAACTATATCAAAATCACATCAAAAAGACCCATTCATTTCGGAGCTACTATACGACAGAACACAAACAAACATATAAAAACACGTCAAACTCACACCACCCATTTTAGCGTCGGTTTAAAAAATCAGCTGTGTTTACAAACACTCATACTACCCCCCAACCCGCCAAGACACCCCTAGCAATGTATAAAGCATTTAACGGGGCCAACTATCCGATGTTATCGCGTCTAATTGAATACGGCATCGAAGGTAGACGCCCGCGCCGCTAATGGACTGTTGCGTTTATCTGGGAAATTTATAATTTCACATTGAAAATTTATAATTTTAGACAATAATTTTATTTATATATAAATAATGTTTGTATTGATTTACAATATTAGTTTGATTTATATGACTTTTTGGCAGTTTTTGTATCTATATTGTGCTTTTAGGAAATCTGGAAATAACATAAGAACTAACTCAGTTGTTATTGCTAATTTGCGACAACTAAGACAACTAACAAAAGAAACATGTATTTCAAAAACTTTGCGTTTTTTCATTCAACTTACTTTAGCCTTCAATATTTATATTGAAGAAGAATCTACGTAAAAACTCCAGACACAGTACATAACTCAGTATGACCGAAACGGTTATCTCACTCAGTTCCCAATAAATGAACAACAGATTTACGATCGGCCACCGATCTTAACTATCACAAAAGCGAGGAAGCGGCCGCGTCTAACGGCGTCGTTACGGCCGCTAACGCCAGCTAACGGCGGCTAACGGCTGTTAACGCTATCTGCGATACAGGGCGGGCGGAAGGCCACCTGCCGCCCGACTTAATGCATCCGCACTTATTTACTCCTGAGTTAGTAGATAGGCTTCCTGATCCTTATCGTATGGCTATGGGACATGTTCAAAAAACAGGTAAGCTTCCGCCGTTTCATTGGTTTTGAGGTATAAAATGGTTGCGAAATGTTATTTTTGATATTATATTAAATTGGCAATTTTTTGGTTCTGGACTTGTTTTTTTTTTTTGGATTATATAAAATAGATACCGTTGAGCTGTAGTCGTTTATTACACAATTAACTTTTGCCCCCGGCTTGGCCCACATGGTAAAAACCATTAATGGGGTATAAATAAACTTCTTCAATATATGAACCATTTAACATAAAAAGTTTCATTCAATTGCATTTAGAGATTAACGCTCAATCAAACATTCTCTTCAGTTTTATCATTTTAATATTAAATTTATTTGCCAGTTCATTTTAGGAGAAGTTATATTCAAGTAATTTACACAAGTATAAAAAATGTAGTATTTCATGGAAATGTAATATTTCAACAAAACTAATTTGGAATGAGATCAAGAAATGATAAGGCGTTGTAATTGCTGTATGCGTATCCATTTTTAATACGAAACACTAAGCTAGTGGTGTGTGCACACTGACTGATACACTATAAACTGCACTTAATATTATATATATATATTTTTATTTAATATTTTTTTTATTATGGCCGCATACAGTTTTAAGACACGCCAGTCGCCAATTTTTGCCCAATTTCAAGACAATTCTTAGGCGGCTCTTCTGCGGCGTAACTAAACGCTATATTTGGCAGAGTAAGCAGAGTGGGAGTACTTATATATACTGTCTTTCCATTTTTCTCATTTTTAAACATATTCCAGTATAGGTAACGTAAATCTTACAATTAACAAAGCTCACCCACAAACTATACAGTACATACATTTATGAATAAAAATATTCTTCGAAAAATCTTTAAATGCATAACTACTGGGAGTGTCACATCACTTCACCTTAGTAGTAATATAGTGACGCATCACTACATCACCGCAAAATTTCTATGTAGTCGCAAAATAATGAATTGGCCGTAACCAGTCGGTATTGTATGCAGACTCTAACCACCGACAGCGTAAAACAAATTGCCCTAACAAATCATCGTAATGGATACTTGTGGTGAATTTGTAGAAGGTTGCGATTTAACCGATTATATCATATAGTTTTTTTTCTAGTTATTGCTCAGATATTTCACGTTCACTTGTAATCTTAATTAAATCAATTAATTTATTGACTTAAGAACATTTTGTAAGTTACTGTGTTTGTGTAATATAAAGTATATTTAGAGGTGTATATTAAATATAAGTGGGTAACGGAAGTATCTCAATGGGAATGGAATGTCTTAACAACTTGGTCCCAGGTTCCCAGGTTATTGTAAGATCTATTATTTCTAATTTAACATGGATTTAACGAAAATAGATTTTCTAAATATTTATTTACCGTCGTAGTGCAGGAGTACAACAAGAGCAAGAGTGAGTGCGATCCCCACTCGAGGAAATTAATTGTTATTTCTTAATACATTCATTTCTTCGCTCTGGTACCAAGGCAAAAAGCCCGGCGTTTAGTTCCGCCACTCAACACGTAATGCCTCGATAGATTCGACGAAAAGAGGAGAACGAAATGATCTAATACTAAGTTCCCTCTTACTTCTGTGTTATATGCGGGATACAGCGTGAAGCTGATTTAACTTATTTTTTTATTTACAAGGAAAAGCTCAAAACGCAACTTAAAAGTATACAACTGACCTAGTGCCGCAAGGTAACACATCACCGATTTGCCTTTGACTCTTTGACGGAGCGCTCTCTGCGAAACACAGAAAGCGGGTCGCAACCTTGTGTCAATTTGGAAAACTGTTTATTTGATATCGAAAGTAGAAAAGTTTTCCCATTTTCATTGCAAATATTTGGTAACTCGTATCAGAGGTTGGGTGCTTCAAAATATTCTTTTAGGTTATTTTTTTTATAAAAAAGAATGGCTATCTTCTTCTATCGAAAATTATAATAAAATTAATTAGGGTTCGATTACCAGTTGGACGAATGAATTATTTTCATTTCCTAGTTTTGGTAACAAGACACAGGGCAAAGTGGAATTACGACGCTCAACATGCCATATCTAGAAAATTGGACGAAAAATGGGAAGCAGAGCGTCTTAAAACTTGGTTCTCTCTGTTGTACCCTACTAAGTATATGCGTAATGCGTGTAATTATTAAAACGCTACAATGTAATTTAAATGTTAATTCTATATTATTTTATCTTCTTAAGCAATCAAATCGACTTGACCACGATACTTGAAAATTTAAAATTTAAACGAGACATGATTTCCAAAACGTTATCTATTACATACGGACATCACTAAAAGAATTTCGTATCTGCAACTTCTTCATCGACACCAAAAGATCTACATTAACCACTGCACTACAAAACCTTCTTTTATATTTTCCTATTTTATAGTTTCAGTTTAAAATTTCGCCAGCGATACGCGACGGTATCTCAAAGTTTTACTTTGTTCAGCTCCAAGATACGCTGTGATATATTCCGACCAGATAGCCACGAGTAGTTCCGAACTCACTATCTGGTTTGTTTGAACGCTTTAAATAAATATGTAAGTTTGGGGAACACTAGTATAAGATAGCTGCCATTCAAGATCTGAGAAAGTAAAAATGTAGAAGGAATATTGTTATTCTTAATATTTTTATGTTCAAAAAAATCTATATCAGATATCTCAAAAAGTTATACTATATTATTTTAACTCGAATCAGTAGTTTTAGAGATTGGTGCGTCCAACCTAAAAGACTCGTCAGCTTTACTACACTTAACGAATGTGTTCGTAAGTACATTTTAGTCTAGCCACGAATATTAATTCTTAGGTCTCGTTAGATATTCCCGACATATGTTATAGGACGCAGGCATTTTCTACCTAAAAGCTGCAGTAGGTTAATATTTATTGTATTTTAGTCATAGTTTGATAAATTTGACCGAAAATGACAGTGACTACATCACTAATTCTTTAACAACTTTTGAAATTATAAGAAAATATTTTTGTTAGTGTAACCTGCATCTATCTTGGCGTGAGCCTAACATCCTTTCCAAGAAAATCAGGCTTCCAAAAAGATTATACTCTTAGGTGCTTTTAACTAACTTCGAATAAAGAATAATAATAGTTTGACATGTAAGTTTGCCAGTAGCATTGTTGGACAGGACATAATTTATTATAGTCATGTATTTAGAGTCCTAAGCATGTGTGCTAGAAAACAATGGAACACTAATTTATTTTATTTTTTTCAATGTAATTATTTACTTTACAAATTCAAAATAAAACTACACCTTTTATTTTATTTCACGCATACACTACAAACAAAACCACATATACATATGTACATAAAAAATACCTACAAATACATACATAGTACCAACATACTAAAAATTCATACAAACTATAACGAAACCAACTATTGCATCGGTTTTCCATGCATTATGCATTATGGCAGTTAATAACATTTATCTTCTAATATCCTAATACAGTTACCCATTAAGCACAATGTTCCGACTTCTATACTCTACAAGTACGTGCTCAAAGACGTAGATACGTGGTGATACCAACTTTGGATCTCCAATACTATGCTAGCCAAACTTGTACTGTTAGGGTTTGGTTCAAGTTGTTAGATTTTAATTAGCCTTGTTAAACCATCTTTTTCATCTGACTGTAAACGCTATAATTGTAGAATCGGCTCTCATTCGGAGGAATAAATTATTTCATTTGTATGCTTCAGTGACAAGAAAAAGTGGGGAACCAAGAAATTGGGGAACCTTGAAGTGTGAAGGTAAAAATAGTCAGAACAGCGTGTCTTATCACTAAGTTCTGTCCCTGTTGGGGCTAAAAAAATTGTATTAATTAGTTAAACAGGTATAGTGACCAAACACTCACAAGCCCAACAATTGCGGCAACCACCAAACATTGCAAGTAATACGCTTTAGATGTTCTTCTAATTAAACTGTTATGTTAGTTGCACGTCTAATGTCGCGGCGGTGTCGCGAATGTTGCAAGTTCCGATAAGATTGCACTTCGGCATTCGTGGACGCCCCTCTTAATGTCATTGATAACTGCTGTGTGAAATATTTAGCTTTATTCTGCTTTTGCCGTTGGTGTGCTTCAGTCGGTTGTTGGAGGGTAGTTCATTCATATTTGGTTAATCTTAATGTATGATTTTGGGCAATGTGGCGGCTATTGTATAAATAATTATTAAATGCTTGTATATTATGTCACCTTTTAACCATATAAAGACATTTATTTTGTGGTACTATCCAATATTGCACTTTCTTCTAATTCACGGCACTAAAAACAATTGACTAAATTTCCAAAGTGACAACAAAACCTATATGCGATGAGCTACGTATTACCTATACGTGGCGGCGTATATAAGGATATCTTATATGTAACATTTGATGAAGATATGAAAGTAAATAAATAAAATCATGTCTCATTTTATTATCTATGCTAGAAACTATATAAATTATAATGATCAAAATAATAATCTCAAAGTTGTTAACTTATCCTTAACTAATTTACAATTGATTTTAAAATATATTTTCCCCTAACGAAAAATTTCATATTAATCAAATTTTTTGAAGTATATTCCGAAAGAAAGATAGATAAAACTAGTAACGAGTAATTTCTTATACAATGTTCAGCCTATTTACGACACATTTCATGTAAGATATAACTGGACCGTTATAGTGTTGTCCCGCAACGGTAATGAGATAGCCATACAAAATTCAATCTTGTCCTTACCTAATAATCGAGTTAAAATTTACCTTGCACTTACGAGATATCGATATTAAGCATATTCGTTAATAATTATCAACGCAACGACATTCCCGTATAGCACCTAATGGTAGGTATCTGCTATCTGGTGATTGCAGTTAACAGACGAACATCCATTCCGACTATCGCGGGATAAGCTTAAAACATTCGGATAGCCGTGAGACAAATGAATCACATCGCCATTACGTTAAGGACCGCTATGCACGGTGCGATTTGTTTGATAAACTTGTTTTAGTTGATAAATGTGAACTTATAGATTTAAATTTAATATTTGTATGTGTTTTAAGATTTGTTGGAATGTTTTCATAGTGTTTAGTATTATTGTTAATATTATAAATCAGTATTATTAACTATTTTATATATTTTTTTATAAATAAAATGTACATTTTCATCGATATATTAGCATTTAACATAAATTATCTAATTTCACTAAACTTGTTTTAATTTAAATTGTTTATTTGTCAGTTATTATTTTAATTGTCAGTTATAATTTAAATTGTTATCGGTTAGCAACAATATTAACGGTAGATTCAGTATAATGCTATAGCTAATATTATTTTATTACTTTATATTCGAGTCGCTATCGAGAGATAAAACGATCAGATATGAAAGAGACAAATAAATCACTTACCCATTATGGTAAGGTTGGCTATACGCGTTGTTTTTTAAAATATTTTTTGCTTCATATTATTATTTTTTCTATCACTTATATAAGGATTTTTTATTTTAAACCAATAAATACAATAATCTATATTCTGTCTAGTATTTTTTTACTATTTTGTAATAACTATCACATCTATAAATGTTGTATGAATTACTCTGCATGATTAATTTAAACTTGACCATTAAATTCAACTAATGTAAGAACAAATAGCTTCACGCTTTTTTCCACGTAACATTAAAGGCAGAGGAACTTAAATAATAGTAGTAAAACCAATAAAAAATATATATTTTTAAAATAACAACACTACAAATATTCAGTATTCGTATTTTTTATTGTCATCATTATTATTATTTTATTTTAAAACATTTTTTATTAAATCAACTAAATCAATAAAATATCAGCCTAGCAAGTAATCACAGTATGCGGGCGTCCTTAGCGCAGATTACGTCGCGCATATAAAGGGGAGTGCTCTGTAAGATAAGTCGAGACAAAATCGGCGTATGACTCAAATTGCATGCCGTTATCGTGTCAGCCATGTTTTGACAAAATTAAACAGTGTATATCTGTATCTGTTGTGTTTATAATGTTTATATTTGCGTATCGGTCAAGGGCTTTCTATTTTAAGTGCTTAATAGTTTGATAAATTGATAATTTACTTTATTTTTGAAGTTGTTTGTGTTTAGTTTCCAAGTTTGTAAGTGCAGCGTTGAGTTCTGTCGTAAAAAACGCAATGTTTCAAAAGTTGGGCGATAGTCACGTTCCCTTCACCTATAACCATGAAATTGGTACGGAACTCGTAGTGGACGAAACCGACTCGCACTTGACTGGTTTTTAATTACTATTATTACTATACAGCGGAAATTCAGCGTCAAGACACTCCATTCCCTTTCTCTGCTTACCTTCTTTTTTTAAATAAAAATATTAATAAGTCTACATCACTTTACAGTTCTAATACGTCAAATTTCAGTTCACTTTAAAGATACGCTACGAGTACAGTAGATACACTGGCAGTCTGACACCGTAGTGTTAGTCAAAGCCTCAAAGGTACTATCGGGTCGCATCGCTATCTCACAGCCGCACGTTTTCACCACCTTTCTGGGCGGCCTTTTAGCTATATTGTTTTTATTAACCTGCCACTCTCAGATCTAATATAAGTTAGTTGTTTATTAGAAAGCTGATATCCTGATAGTTGTATGAAGTACACTTAGTTTAAATTGTGTTACATTGATACATAATAAGTTTAATATATTATTGTAAAATAATTATGATTGTTTAATTCAGATATTTTAGGCGATGTTCCGTTTTATTTATCTATTCTTTGGTATTATTTTAAAATCAAATAAATTAGGTCACAGTTTTATATCTGTCATTTTACATTCTAACTTTAGTACAAAATAGATACTTTAAAAACATGCAGAAAAATTTTAAAAATAGCTTCACGCTTTATCCCGCTTACCATAGGATAGGGTAGACAAAGAGAATCTAGTGTTAGACACTCCGTTCCTTACATTCAGCCCAATTTTCGAGACATTACCTATTCGGTGGCAGAACTTAACCTCACGTTTTGTATTGTTACCAGGCTGAAGAAATGAAAAAAACTAATTTTCCCGAGAGTAACTCGAACTCACTACTGTCGCATTAAGTAAGATGCGGCGCCATAACGGCTTCTACATTCTTTTTAAGAATCAAATATTTAAATTATTTTTCTTATTGCAGCAACTATATAATGTATATACAATATCGTAGCAGCATCCATCACAGCGTGATCGCGAGCACACCGAGTGCCAGTTTTATTCCGTGCTTATTGAACAACCAACCTCGGTTAAAAGTTAGTCAGTTATAGATTCAAACTATAAAATATAATTGTCATATTGCTATGAATGTAATATATGTATATATATATATATATATATATATATAT
>DWAO01000094.1:0-36062 GCA_018230605.1 Heliconius congener | reverse complement strand
AACCAGTCGGTTTTACAGTCACACTTTGTGCCACTGCGCCACGACTGGTCTCAATGTTTTAATAATTGTTGTAATTTAATATATTTGTTGTGTATAATATTTGTTATTTGTTGGATTGATGGTAAATTAAAAAATCTTATTATTTTTTCATGAGTTAATAATATGAGATCGCCCTGAATTATATGAATTAAGATCTGAAAGATCCAATGAACATTATTGTATATACAATGTACCTCCTATTGATTGAATATTTATACATTATTTTATGTGACAAAATTCAGAACTAATCTTTACACTCATACTTATATAAACAAAAAAAATGCTACTGCTAATATTCTCTTTGCCTGCATTTCTTATTTAAACAGATGTTTGAACAAAATAAAAAAAACAACATGTATTATCGATTGGATGGTAGAGAGAGTCAAGCCTAATTATGTTGAAAATAAATTATGTATACATAAATGATACATACTCAAGATTAAATATTTTATTAATTTAAAATTTTTGTCCCCATAATTTCCTTACTGTAAATAAGAGACAATTAAGATCTTTTAAAACAAACTTATAAAAAAACCTTCTCTACAATGAACTCTACCAGATTCTTGCAAATCACTATGAACATGTTTCTTTACTGGTTTGTATTTATCTACTGTCACTCTCTGCCTCTCTAAAACAGTGCTACATCAACATACTATCTAGCTAGCAACTGATTCATAACGTTATTCACGACCAAACTAGTTACCACCAGCGTGTCGTATTATGGGCATATTTATTTTCTCTCCTTATTAGTGACCTAACTCTCCATGCCAATAACCATCCTCTATTTCTGTTATTTTAAGTATTCATTAACAGTAATTTATATATCTTTGTCTAAAACAGAGCTTCAGCACATCAATATACGCCAGCAGCTGGTTCCTCACATTATTCACGACCACACTCTCGTTGCCGTTAGCCTGTCGCATTATGGACGTGTTCCTCTCTGAGGGGATCGAGATTGTGTTCAAAGTCGCCTTGGCGTTACTCACATTGGGCAAAAATGATTTATTGTCGTTGGATATGGAAAGTATTTTGAAGGTATGTTTGTGTTTATTTTTTGTTTGTTGTTTTGTTTTGTTTTGTTTTAAAATTGTGATTTTTGTTTGTTGGAAAAGCGTGAAGATAAAACAATTTTAAAAAAATCTGATAACTTGCTTTTTTTATGTCATGTCGGAAATTAAAAATGTAAACTTTTTTATTTAGTTAATACTGCATTGATTTGTAGCTTAATCTTTTTATTTATTTAAAAGGAATATGTTTCTCTGAAAATAGAATGTACAGTGACTGACACTGATTAGTTTAAACAAAATTATAATAATAACATTTATTATTAAACTATCTGTTAGCTATAGATAATTATTAGTAGGGTCGGATTTAAAAGTAGGCAAACCTTCACATAACAAATAAAAATAAAAAAAATCGTTTAATCATTTGTGTAGTAGCGTCCACAAGTCTACCGGCCCTGGCTACCAATTACAGTCTATCAATAATAAATTATCAAGCATTCATAATTACATTATCAATAATTTCTTATCATTTTCTGATAACAGTACATGCAAAAAGAATTACCGGCCAAAGCTGAGGCCGATCAGGACGCGTTCATGAACTTGGCTTACACTATAAAGGTTAATCCGAAAAAAATGAAGAAATTAGAAAAGGAATATACCGTTATAAAGACGAAGGAGCAAGGCGATATTGCTGTGTTGAGAGTGAGTTTCTTTTTTATTTTGTGTCGTTTTTTGTGTATTTGGTGGTATTTGATTTAATCTTGTACATAGCAGTCTACGCAGAGTGAACCTAGTGTTAGATCACTCCATTCCCAATAAGACACTTCCGAATTTTTGAGACCTTAGATGTTACGTCAGGGAATTCAACGCCGCCCTTTGCCTCAGTTATTGGTGTGAGTTTATTTCCCCGAGTGGAGACCGAACCTACCACTTGTCGCGTTTACAATTACACAATTCGTTGGCCTCGTTATCTTAATCTATTTTATTAGTTACTTTAAGATTAAAATGGTTTTTACACAATTAAAACGTAGGTGAGCGCCAATTATAAATTACGCAAAATTACTTTGCTTGTAATATTTTATTTTATGTTTTTATATTTGCTAATACAAATTGGTGACAATGTAGTGCGAATTCGATTCCATCTTTATTAAAATTTTACATATTTCTGAATAATTTCACAACCAATATCTTCCTAGTGTCTCCGTCAAGAGAACCGGCTCCTCAAACAGCGAGTGGAACTGTTAGAAAAGGAAAGTTCAGCGCTCGCAGAACGTTTAGTCAAAGGTCAAGTGGATAGAGCCGAAGGTGAAGAAGAGACTTTCGCCTTGGCCAGGGAAGTGCAGGCGCTAAGACGAGCTAATATGGACGCTCAGCAGAGGCTGGCGGTCGCTCAAGATGAAATCAGGAGCCTGGAGATGACTATTGCGGAGGTATATTTTAAATTCATTCTATATTTTTGCTTTTTATATTTTTGGGTTTTGTGGGAAAGTTGATGTAACTTATTGTTTAAGATTTGTTCTCCACTCCACGCAGCACTCTCTATCAATTCGTGGAAATGAAAATAAATCATACTCCCTAGTGGTAAATTATGGTCAAAGGCATTCATAAGGCAAAACTTTCGGAAAAGAACTATTATTATATTAGTGTTTTTTTAACATTTTACATTGAATTGTGATTAATTTCGATCAGTTAAATTAAATGTCGGGGAGTTCTGAATGATAGGAGAATCATTTCATCATTTTAAAACTACTGAATAAAGTAGAAACTATTAAAAAAAATTACGACAGATATACACGTTGGAATGTTTTGCTTTGAAATTATGCATTTGCATCAATTCAAGTAATACATATCTGAATTTGAAAAATACTTAACAACTATTATATATTAATTACAATTAATTCCAGAACAATTCCCGCCAATCATCCTTAGAAGGTATAGAGAATAACACAAAAGGTGAGGAACTGGCGCGTTGTCTGCAAAGAGAATTAGTTAGAGCCCGCCTCGACGCCGCAGAGAGACAGGCCACTGAGAGGGAACTCAACGCGAGGATAGCTGAACTGGAGAACGAGAACAAAATGCTGAGGAAACAGCGGGTTGATAATAATGTCGCACATTTGCAGGTTGGTGTGGTTTCCCCTTTTAATAGCCGAATCGTAGTTCTTGATAGTGCAAAAATTTGTTTGAATAGATAATATATTGAGTTTATGTACATAATGTGATCACCTGTCTGTATATAGCTATTTTTCAATGTATAAATATCTTACAAAACTATTTTGTATAACATTTTGTTGACCAATATGCTTGAAAATTTTCACACAAAATAATAATTTTGTTGTAGCGTTGTAGCGTTATTCTGAAACAATCTCATTTCCGGTTCCGGTTGTACTTGTAACAACAAAGTAATTTGATGTCCTGACTTTTAAATTCGAAAATGGTGTAAATAAGATGTTAATTAACGTAAAAACTTACACAAACCGTTAATAGTGACACAAAGTTGATTATAATGTGACAATTTGATAAAATTAGTGGTATATACAACAACAACAATAACAATTCTGAATAAATAAGGTTATCTGTCAAAGTGTCAAGTTTCTTTACATAGTGCAACAGACCTCTTTAAATTACGCGGGGTTCCTGGTAAAGATTTTATTGATTGAAGAATTACTTATAGGTCCCGGCTTGTTTATTTTCTTTATAGTTTCATGCAGTCGGGGTTTTTGTTTTTACAAATATATTTTTTATTTTTCACTTTTTTAGGATTCATTATGGTAATGATTGTCATGATATACCTTATTGAAATCCTCGTATTGAGCTCTTGAATTTAATACACATATTGTGGTATTCGAACGAAAAATTTTTTTTTTCTATGTCTAATAATTTTTTTTAGTAAGTGTTTTATTAATGTCACCTATCTCAGAACACAGATTGTGTTTTTTAATGTCACCTATCTTAGAACGCTTATACAAATCTAACGATACCTCAAATATGTAAATCCGTTTAGCGATTCTGGCGATATGAGGTAATGAAGAATATTACATACATAACACGAAAAACATAACCCTTTCTTAACAATCGGGAGAAAATACTACCACAAAAAGCAACATAAAACATATTAAAAATATATAACATCTGTACTTTTAATGTAAGATCTCTGGCGTCAATAGACCGGTACATGCAACTATCACATGCCCTTGAAACTATAGAAATTGATATTTTAGGGCTGTCAGAAGTTCTAAGAATAGGTCACGTAATAGAATAATATCAGTATCATATTTTATTCTACGAAGGAAAACGGGTCATCAGATAGTAGAATTTTTAATAAATAAAAAACGCAAAAAAATACAATTAACTTCCTAGAGATAGGGCTATTGCAATTAAAATTTCAAGAGATAAGCATGTCAATAATTCAGCTATATGCACCCACATGAATTGAATGCCGAAAAGCAGAACATCTGATAATGGGTAAATATGGCGACGGCGAAAGAAATTAAAGAGGCGAAAGGTTAATAGAATATGGCCTTTGAATATAAATTAGCAATTATGAATACGTTTTTTTAAAAAAAGATAATAGAAAACCTGGACCTGGAGTTCTCTTAATCAAAAAGTTAAGAATAAGATACGTTTTACAATTACGAACAAGCCAAATTCCATTAAAAATATAGAAATCCTAAACAAGATCAATTTGTAAATACGCCAAAAACACTAGGACGATCTTTACACCCATATTTAGTAAGTTAAAATCATCTTAAGAAATAGAAAATTACACCTAAGAATTGAAAATTAACATTGAAAACCTAATAATAAATCAAAAAGCTGTACAAGTGTACTATATATAATATGCTTGAAGAAACAATATTAGTTTATAAAAAAACGTGAACAAAGATGTTAAAGAAAAGTCGATTTTTAGCGAAAGTGCGAAAGAACTTATAAAACAACGTACTGAATTAAATTTAGTTAAATATAAACAAAAACACAACACGTCATTACAAAAAATTTAACAGTTATAGAAGTACGAATAGAGCTGTAAAAGAATTATAGATTACAATATGCAGAAATCTTGGATATTATAACTTAAACATAACTCAAAGTAAACAAGAACGAGGAAAGACATGACAAACCTTTGAACAACTTTTTACAAAAAAATATATAAAACAATGACAAACTAGTGGAAGAAAAGATACAATATGAGATGACTCCAACATAACGATTGGACCAATGAGATAGAAAGAGATTTTCTATAACATTAAACACTTTAAATTAGAAAGAAGTGCAGGGCCTGATGGTATAACTGATGAGACTCCAAAATTGGGTGCCACTAATCCGCTTTCCCATCTTACTCTTCTATTCAATCAGATACTTAACACATAAACCATCCCAAAGCAATGGTGTACATAGGATATTATCTTATTGTACAAATAAGGGAATGCACTGGGTATAATAAATAACAGGCCCATCAGTCTTCTTGCAACTATATATAAACTTTATACATCTATTTTATTAGAAGGCATAACACACGATATTGACATAAAGCAACCTATAGAAAATTTTCGGATCGCCGACATCGAGTTTCGCCGGATTTCGCTCGGGTTTTACTACAATTGATCACATGCAATCATTGGAACAAGTGATAGAAAAGTATAGAGAGTCTAATAGAAGCCTATACATAGGTTTTATTGACTACACTAAACGCTTTGACAGAATAAGCCACAGTTCAATTTGGAAGACATTAGAAATGTCCAAGATTTGTAAAAATATACATAAATGTTATAAAAAAACATATATAAAAATAGCACTAATAAAGTAAAATTAGAAAACAGGGGAAATCAGACTGATGTACAAACAAAGAGATCCTCCTCGCCAAAGCTTTTTATTGCTGTTTTAGAGTATGTGTTTTAATTTAAAACCTGCGCACAAGGGAGAATCTATATGGAAGAAAATTATATGAGCCACTTTAGATTGGCTGATGATATGTTACATTATCTGAACAACTTAAAGTATTAGAAACAACGATAAACACTTCAAATCTAGAAAGCCACAAAGATCGCTTTGAAATGAACCCTTGTAAAAAGAAAATAATTACAAGCAGCCTAAAGAGTATTTTTATTTATATCGTTTAGAAAAATAAGCAATGAAGAAGAAATAGAACAAAGAATTAAAATAGCATGAAAAAGTTTTGTATACTTAAAGCGATTTTAAAAGCAGAACATATTTTAGTTTGAAAATCACAAAGACTGCCAATACACTAGCAACTCACCCACTCTTTCATGTGGCTGTCAAAGTTGGATTGTTTATACAAACAAAATATAACAAAAAATTAAAGTAACTCAGCGAAAAATCGAGAGAAAAATTTTGAAAGTAAGAAAATTACAAAAAGTTAATAATCATAAGAAAAGACAAAATACGAATATATCGGATGCATTCATCCAGGCCCTGATATTAAAATGGCGGTGAGCTGGGCACATATCATGTTATACTGATAATACATGGACAATTCAAACGACAAGATGGAAGGGTCCAGTTGGGAAAAAATATGTTGGTAGACCAATTAGCCTTTAACTTTTAGGGCTGACGGTAATAAAAAAGCTGGTGCACCAAACTGCATGACTCTGGGGAAAACCAGAAAGCTGTGGAGCGAAATAGAGGAGACCTATACCCAAGAAAATGGGATCCATATCACCAAAACAAAATCTAGTAATAATGTGAATAACTAACTGAACTAACTTACTAATTTATAAGATATTTAAATTTTTCATTGTTACTCATATTTATTTCCTGTTCCTGTTTATTTATTTGTCCTTGAAAGGTATTCTTTATTAGCTTTAATAAACCTGTTATTTTGTAAACAGTTTATATTAAGTGACACTGAATATTGAAATATAACGCGCCTTTTTTGTGCAACAACTTAAAATTTATACTAATATTAATCTTTTAATAAATATTTTCGATACGTGGATATATATTATTATGATGATATTATATCATTTGCTAATAGCTACAATGACCTATTTGCACATTTTGAAATATGCAATTTGCGACACACAATCCAAGTTAAATTTGTAAATAATCTTTTCAAAAAACATTGACACAAAACTTTTACAATAGCAACTGTAAACATTTAAGTGTAAAAAAGTTTTTTATTTGTTGAAATAAATAGGATGAATTAATAGCAGTAAAACTAAGGGAGGCTGAAGCAAATCTATCGTTGAAGGATTTAAGACAACGTGTGGCGGAATTGTCTGAGGCTTGGCAGAAACATTTGCAGGTAAATTATTTTATAATATGTAATTTTCATCAGGCCGTCGTGGCGCATGGGCACAAACTCTACACCAGACGGTTGGGACAGTTGTGGGCTCGATGCCCATGATGTTGGAATAAAATATTTAATATTTTTATTACCTCGCTCTGGCAATAAGGTATGCATAGAGAATTCGATGTAAAATGAGGAACGAGAAGGAGTCCCTTCATCACTAGGTTTCCTCTGCCTACCGTTAATAAAATACGGCGCTAATAAAATTTTCGTTTAAAATATGTAAATATCACCAATATCTAAGATATATCTTTAACATTTTTAATATGTTATTTCACATATAGTAAAGAACGCTACTTTTTTTAGAAAACATGAAAAATTGAAGCCGCGCGTCTACAATTTTCTTGGAAACTTTCTAAACACTGACCACTATGGCCGACTTATTAAGCTGGGATTATAGAGGAAATTTGATATAATGAATACATTGATTAATTTGTTATTTATTCCAAACATAGGAACACAGACAAGAGACGCCTCCCCCAACACAATCAAACGTAGTGTCAGATATAATGGCGACCCCAAAGAAGTTGTTACGAGCGTGGGAAGGTAGATCGACGGACATGCAGAAGTTAGAAGAGGAACTGATGACCATTAGAATTAAAGAGGCGGAGGCTGCCACTGAACTGAAGGAGTTGAGGCTTAAGGTTAGTTTTCCTTGAAATAAAAATAGAACTATCAATAAACTCCAATTGCCGTCTATTCATAGTTTTTGGAGACTTTCCGTGTCGAAACTCAGCGCCGTACTTTGTCTATCAGAGCGTAGAAATGAAAATAATTTAAATATAATCACTCCCTCTGTTGGGAATCCAACCCACCACAACCACCACATGTACAGGTGCTGTCCCGCTGTGTCTGTGGTCTTATCAATTTTGTCACATTATTTTATTCAATTAATATAAATTGAAATCTCTTACACACACACTCACAAATACCAATTAACCATTTAATCGCAATTAACTAAAGGAAATGGAACTCCGAACACAAGTGCAAGTGTCAACTAATCAATTGCGGAGACAAGACGAGGAGTTGAGACAATTGAGGGATTCACTAGACGCGGCGTTACAGAGAGAGAGGACACTACAGACCAGGCAGAGGGAGTTCCAACATAAGTACTCAGATTTGGAGAGTAAGGTCAGTATTAATAGTAGCGGGTTCATTTTAATTGAATCATTCAATTCGTCCAAGCTCGTCAATCGTATTAGTTGTAAAACATTCTACCTTATAATGTTAAACAGTTAATTACAAACAAATTTCTTATCATTATTTGGTTTTATATATTATCATATAGTCTATAATGTTTGTAAACGCCTAATTGTATTAAGAATATTTTTTTGTTTCGAGACAAAAAATATCATAATTTAATTTTTTATTTTATTTACCAAATATATTTTTGATTTGTTTTCCTTTAATAATTACAGGCTAAGTATGAATCGATGCAAGCGAATATAAGAAACATGGAAGTCGCCCAGAGGATAGCCGAATTAGAGACGGAAGTGTCCGAATATAAATTGAAAGTAAGTATTTACTTAATATTCCTTATAAAGTTGACGCTATATCTGCATATAGTTTTAAAAAACATCACAATTTTTTTACATAGCACAAAAATTTTCAAGACATTGTGTATTTATTGCGTTATTGCCCCGAATGGGTATCAAACCTACAACTATCAAATTTAACCATTATCTCTATCTTATATTTATTAGCTTATTTATAAATCCGTCTTAAGTGTGAGGTCGATCTTGAGATGCCGTTTACATTCACAAATTATTTAAAAAAAATACTTTTATGGACATAATATATGTTAAACGGCTGGAACGTATATAGCTTATTCATATGAAATTTGCTTATAAATCTCTTAATTCTATTGAATATATCTATCGTTAATAAGATGTGGCTGAAATTGGTGAATGAAGTGTCTTTACATTAGGTTCCCCCTGCCTACCCTGCCATGTGCGGGGTACAGTGTGGAGCTAAAATAATATTATTATTGATATACACAATTAATACTATCTTTAAAACATAACCTTTGTTACAAACACTTTGTTAATAACAGTTGTTTCTTTTTAGTTATTTAATATTTTCATTTTTCTTCTTTCTGCTAACGTAGTTTAGCAAGGCGAAAAGTGGGAAACGGAAGTGTCTTAACACTAGGTCCCCAGGTTCCCTCAACCTATTCAGCTACGTGCGATATACAGCGTGAAGCAAAAAAAAATATCTATTTTATATTTCAAAACATTCCAGAACGAAGTAATGGCGACCGAGGGTGAACTAAGAAGTAATAGTATGGAGGATTCGGATCGAGTTCGCGAGCTACAAGAGCAAGTCGCCGAATTGAAAGCGGAGGTAAAATTGATTCTGTTATTTGATTCTATTTAAATATTTAATTACAATTTAGTCTATATAAAAATATTATTTATTCAAATATACTGCGGCGTTAAGTCCCGCCATGTAACAAGCAATTTATCGCGCTACGTTCCCTTCTGCGTATAAGCAGGACGCGATGTAAAATGAAAAATTAAATAAATAAAAACTTTTATAAAACAAATACTTTAATTTAAGATTTATTTTCCGCATGAGTTCCAAATTATTGATTATAATTTTTATGAAATTGTTAGGAAATAATTAGTAATGATTTTTTCTAGATTATTCAGTTTTTTAAATATTTATTTAATATAATACAGTTAATAATAATATAACTTAAAATTGTATATATTTTTTCTCTCAATAAATACGTTTTTTTTTTAATTAATAAAATACTAACAAAATATGCCGTGTAACGTTCAGCACTTGCTTATTTATTAAAAAACATACTTGAAAACGTCAAAAAGCAACACGCCATCGCACATAACATATGAAGTGACATGAAACTAACATTGTGCATCTTGCTTTGCTTATTATTTACTAAATTAAAATGTAAATCATAAATACTATTGTGCAAATAATTGATTTTAAATGGTATTGCACAATATATAAATGTGTATATAAACCTAAAATACAAGTTTAAAATTATTGCGCAATTCCAATAAATTGTGCAATAATATTGAGCTTGTATTTAATTCGTAAAATTAACGAAAGATATTCTTCACATTTTTTTGGTTCACTTTCCAATATATATTTTTTTTGTTTGTATTTTTCTTTTTTGTTTTGTTTTAAAAATATGTTATATTTGAATATATAGAATACATGAAGTTTAATGCCATTGTGACAAAATATATGGCGATTGCGGGTTCGATCCCCACTCGAGGCAAATATAATATTTCTATATATTATATTTTGAGAATATTCCTATATCATATATAATGAGAAAAATAAAAAAGAGAATGCAGTAGATATTAGATAAGTTATATTTGGTTAAAGACGTGCGTGACAGTAAAAACAATTAAAATCGTAAAAAATATATTTGCAAATGTGTATAAGGAAAGATTAGGTTTCATTATTTAAATTTTTGAATAAAATTTTAAATTTGTGCTTTTTATACCTTAAGCAATAAAAATAAATAATAAATATATAAGATGCCATTATAGAAACTGTTAATATTTTTATTATATTTTATTAGAATTAAGGCCGTCGTCTAGCAGCGTCGCACGGCCGGCTGTAAACGTGACGGTTGTGAGTTCGATTCCCACTAATCAATTCAATGAATCATTTTGACTTCACCTTGGTCACCCTGGTAACGTGACACAGTTGAGTTCCGCCGCCTTCTATATGCAGGATACAGCGTGAAGTTAAAAAAATAATTTAAATATCTATTTATATATCTGTACATATATATATGTGTATCACGCAGTATCCAACACCGATCACAACGCCGGACGTCGACACGTGGAAATGGTTGGGTAGTGTTCGCAATTATATGCATCAGTACGTTTTTGTTGTTGACGGTGTGTTGACCTTTGTTAGTACGAGTGTGTGTGTAGGTGTGTGTGCGTGTGTGACCTGACCCTTGACCTCGTGTACATTTGTCCCTTCACCTCGTGGGTGTTTGGGTTTTGATATTTGTGGTAAGTTATTGGTTTGTTTTGACCCTGGGTTGGGATTTTGTTATTTAGAGTAGGTTTTTTTTTTTTGGAAATTCAATGATACTTTATTTTACTTGTAATGATAATTTGAAACTGATATATCTATATCAATAAATATTTCAAATATAATATAGTATCAACAATAATAATCGATATTTAACAAAAACTGTCACGAGAGATGGACCACATCAAGCATATGCTGACAGACGTGTAAATAATAACATATTTTTTATACTAAAAATCAACAAAAAATACCCTTATTTTTAGAAGACGGTAATTTTAATTAAAAATGCTAACTTTAAATTTAGGTAACTGAAAACTGTACCTGAGTCGTATCCAATTATAGACAAATACTTAACTCTCTCTGACTAAAGACAATTAAATTACTTAAAACTTGTAACTTACAACATTTTTACAACAATTTAATAAAAAGGTCAACACACTTTTATACATTCGCAATGTTGTCTGTCGCGTGTTTATTTTTTGGTTTTCAATTTTACATTATTTTTTGTTTGCCTCTCCTATCAACTAAAGGAGATCAAATACAGTTAATCCTGTATGTATTGTGTTAGCTTATTTCGAAAATGTTCTATCGGCTGTGCTAAACTACGTTTAATGTCTAAATTTACCCAAAAAAAAAACTATTTTAAGATATGTTTTCATTATATTAACTATTCCTTTTGATTTATTTTTCCCTTGTTTGATTTTTTTTTTCTCATAAAGCTTTCATTATTACATACATGAAATAAAATAAAATGATTAAGCTTTGTATAAAAAATTTAAAACATATTTTTTTAGTTTAACACAGTCATTGGACAGTAGTTTACGAGTTATTTTGCTTGCTTTCTCATACAAATACATACATACATACAAAAATGTGTAAAATTTTATTATAAACCTATTTGCATGCATTTCGTGAATAAATTGAATGGTTGTTGTATT
Organism: Heliconius congener; assembly: GCA_018230605.1. NCBI lineage: Eukaryota > Metazoa > Arthropoda > Insecta > Lepidoptera > Nymphalidae > Heliconius > Heliconius congener. Next base: position 23,751 of record DWAO01000094.1, on the reverse strand, counting down.
AATAATAATAATCTGCACGTGCTTTTCAACACTAATTTGATTTAAGACTTAGGTAATTTGTAGATGGTGCTAGGTTCAATTTTCAAAAATAATTTAAACAATATTGATACTTAATTAAGCAGTTAGTAGATAGTGTTTGATATCAATTGAAATTGTGCGTAGAAAATTTTATGTAAAACTTAGCGTGATGTGGTTATCTACAATGCAAGTACAGTCATCAAATTACGTTGTTTTTTGTTGATGTAAGAGTACTGCTGGAGTAAAAACAAGTTTTTTTTAATAATATATTGGCAATTTTTTTTTAAATATTCCCTTTTAGTTTTCTCTAGTTGTTACTCTATAAAGTACTCTAGAATATACTTGTAATGAATGTTAAGTATTTAGGTACTTGTATGTTTTATTTTATTCGTGTTTGTCTTTTTATTACTAGTTAGAATATTATTTCCACATATTGTATGTGTTTGACAGTGAAAGTGGAGTTTAAAGAATTTTTAATTTTTTTATTTTCAAGTTAAATATGCTATAAAAATTTGTTTATGTTTCCAATTCTTAATAACTATATTTTTTTACTAATAATATGTGTAATTTTATATAATATAGTAAGTTCCATCTCATAATCAAATCAAATTCGCTGTCAAATTATTATAATATAACAAAAGAGTTAATTAAAAAAAAGTAAAAACTATAAATATTTATTAAGTAGTAAAATATTTGTAGAGCTATATATTTCTTATCGTTGTAATTTTATAGAGATATTACTATACATAGTATAAATATGTATGACTCTATCCTTTTTTGATAACAAGGATTAGAAAGAGACAGCGCTATTAATATCTATTAAGTAAATATCTATAGTACTATCTCTTTCCAGTCCATTGTTAATAAATCTTTCGTTTCATTACTGTACTCGTATATTATATGATTATTATATTGCTTTTTTTTTTATAATATGTAGGTCGTGAGATTAGAAGCTTGGAAGGCGAGAGTATTGGGCCGTTCCCTTAGTAGGACGGTCTCGCTCGAGGACGATTTGGAAGAGGATGACAAACTAAAGCTAATACTGCGAAGGGAGTCGTCAGCGTCACTGGACTTTAATAGGAAAACATAGCAATAGCGCTCTTGTATGTATCATTATTGATAATTAATATGTTTTCTAGTATGTATTATTATTAATAATTAACATGTTTCGTTTGTCTTGTTTTTGCGTCTCTCTCTCTCTCGCTCACACTTTACGTTTGTAGGTTATGTGTGAAAGAGATAGTTGTCTTGTATAAGATTTGTAGGGCAATGTGAATTTATTATTGTTTCACTTTGTTAGCTTATTTTATCGAAAAAATATTGTAATTTCTTACGTTTTCAAGATATTTTAGTTTTTTTATATGGGAGAAAATGTGATCTCCATATTTTAACATGCATATTTATGTCATCTACTCTACTTATTTCTTTTCTGGTTTGGTTCTGTTTAGTACTTATTATTCCTTTTTCTTTTTATTTTGACACTTCGAGTATAATATACTTTTAATATCTATATAGCAGTATGATTTAAATATTTACATTATTTTAGAATGAAATCTAACTAAATATTAGAAAACATGCATTAGGCGGCTATGATTGGCTTTATGAAAACAAAAAAATCACGTCTTCATAAAAAAACTTGAAATCTAACTGGAATTTTTGATTCAATTGGCGATTTACTATATGTAGATAAATTTATTAAAAATAATTAATAATCAATATACTTGATTTTTTTTTCTATTAATATTACAAATTATTTTATTACTTTACGAATAAAAGGAGAAATGTTCTAAAATTAAATGATTTATTAATATATAAATATTAAGACTGTGTTTTTTATATATTTATTACGAAAGAAAAGATATATGTATATATCTCTCTCTCATTCACACACTTGTACTAACTATAATATTGAAAAAATAATACTTTCCAAGTTCTTTTTCATTATTGAACCATAAAATACATTTTTATACGGATCTGCACAAAATATCGCGGTTTCATATAAAAGTTGATAAATTAATAATTTAGATGTATCTCACTAGACATTAATAATATTAGATTTAGACATTTGATGATATATTAAAAATAATAGTCCTCAGTCTTAGCGTTTAGATTTCCAATAGTGATGTCAGATGCCAATTTTTTGAATACTCTCTCTCTCATAGACCCAAATTAAGTAATTAATTTAGATTTCTATTCTATACTGTATACTATGAATAGTTGTAGATGGTATAACTATAGATGATTGATTTTCTTATTTATTTATTTTTGTAGGTAAAGATAGTAAATTACGTATATGTATAGTCATTGATTTGATTTTTTTTTCAGTAGCTATATGTGTTTTAGTGAAAAGAGGTATAAGTAAAAAATATATTGCTTGGTTTTTTTTTTATTTTTGTCAATCGAAAACGAAACATATTTAAGTTATTCTGATTGGATATACTTTTTAATTGTTTTGTTACATTTCTTCATAAATCGTTTTATTTAAAAATTTTATACCTCATTTCACTGACCACAGAATTGAACTTCGGACTATCATAAAACATATGAATATAGCAGTAATGATAAGGATTAAACGAAATTCGAGCCGGCCTTGTCAATTTAAAATAATTATATGTCGATTACAGATGTACACGTTACATAAAATATTTATTCATCGAGAACAATTCTTTATTTATATCTTTCTGTTTTTTTTTTTCCTTTTTTGTATTAACGCGATAATGGTATTGACAGATTATAATTTCTTTTTCTTTCTGCTTTTACTATTCTGAATATCTGTATTCATTTATGAAAATGAATTAGTAGACTAATTCAAATTGTCTTGAAAAATTTTAACATTGCAGGATATTTTTTTTAATTTTGTAAAATTTAGTTATTATTCTGTAAAAAATCACTTAAATTTAGATACCAGACCATTTCCTTTGGTATGTAGTAAATAGCGATATTACAATTTTTGTGATGATTTAACACGATTTTAACTAAAAAGTTTTATAATTCTTATTTATATATATACATACATAATATATTATATATATAATAAATAATATATGTTTATTAGTTAATATAGTGTTCTTTTAATTTCCTGACAGTATTAATTTTAACGTCTTCATATTATTCCATTGTTTTATCATGGAATGTTTAGTTTAAAAATGACCTCTCTTTAGACAACATTCCATTCTGTGTAAGTCATCTTTGTATTTGTATGACAAATGTATTTTTTTGTACATATAAAGCTATTTTTTTTTTTAACTTGGTGGCGAGCACTCGAACCGAATTATATTTTATCTTTCCTTTTTTATTTTAGATGTTTTTTTTAATTTTCGCAACAATATTTTTTAAGTCAATTAACGGAAAAGATAATGTACTTAGCTATTTTAAACATATTCAAAAAATATTTTGTAGTTTTATTAATAATACTCATTCGATTTTCCTAAAAACCTTTTTATTAATCATACCTTTGTTTATATTTATTTACAATATGAACTTCGATGTAATCAGAATCGTTTATTTTTTGTTAAGCTAATATATTTTAAGATAAAATAATCATTTATTTACATTTTTCATATTATAATTCTAAAATTAAAAAAAAATAGTAATTGTCAATTAAGACACGAAAAGGCTCTTGATAGCGTGTATGCATATGTATTACTAAGGTTAAGTCGATATATTATTTCATATAAACATTAAAAATCTTATATTTTTCATATTATTATGTTCTCTTATTTCGAATTTTATTATTTAAGGGCGAATATTTTAATTATTATTAAGTATTAAAGATTTATAATTATGATTATGATGATTATTATAATTGTAATTATGGTCACGATTATAACGATTATCGTAATTGTTATTTGTATTTATGATAATTTAAATAGTTTTTTTCTTTTTGTTTATTTTACATTACTGGCAGCTTTGAGAAATTTGTAACTCGCTTTAAAAGATCACTTAATATGATTTTTTTATTTTTTATTAAAAATTAAATAATTATTATTTATTAAAAACAAGCAGCTTATTTATATTATTTTATAGTTGTATATACATATGAATGTTGTTAGAGATTTTATGTCAAATTTTATATTGACGCTACCTAGAAATAATGTGGTAATGATAAAGCTTACAACTTTCTTTTATTTTGTTTAAATACTTAAAATCTTAAATTTATTGCCTAAAGTTTTTTCGTAATTACAGTATGCAATATTTTTTTCATATCATTTACTATATTATAGCGTGATAGCGTCCATATAAAAATAGATAAATAGAAGATAACATGCACGTGCAATAGAAATCTCAGTAAAATATTAATAATAATTAATTTCATTGTAATGTCGATTAATGTTATAAAACTATATGCCAAATATTATTATTGAACTACGCTGGAAATGTCATCATTTGAACTAAATAAATAACCAGTGACTAAAATATTATTATTATTATGATTATACTAATATTATATTATGATTATAATTATAATAATGATATAATAACTTATAGTACTAAGTCTAAGTTAGAATGTAACGGTGATACCTTCGGTTTTGTAATTTTATATTAAACATTTGTATGGAAAAATGTAGAATTTTTATAATTATAAGCTCTTGTTGTATGATTATGACCTGTGTTTTGGAAAAAAATGATTGCTAATTCTTTAATATTATATTATTTTATTTGTGTATGTATATTGTATTTTTTTTCCTTTATTGTATTGTATGGTTGTTTTTGCTCTTTAAATATCATGATTTTTACATATGCATACTAAATGAAACTGTTAATAGCAAATGCATTATAAAATAAAGATTTAGTTGTAACGTTGGTTCAAAAATGTGCTTAAATAACTAAATTATACTTAATTTGATATTTCAAAATTATTTTATTTAATATTCATTAGTTTTACTTTCAAATATTTAAAAACCGACTGAAATCTTGATGGAATTGAGATTTTTTTTTTATAAAAACTATACATTTTAGCAATATACTACAGGTCATAATTACTATCATTTCTCCTTTAAGTGATATATTTTGTACTGACAGTTGTTTATAGCGTATTTGCTTGTTTATCTAAAATATATTCGTGTAGAGAACCAACGTCATTGTCTCACTTTGTATTGAAAATATGTACGTTGCTTCGGAATGTTTCGTCAAAGTTGTTCAGTTCTAGCTGTTACGCGCAATGTTTCTTATATACATGTATGCAAAATGTGGAGAACGGAGTGTCATAACATTACATTTTCTCTGCTGATTTTGTTATATGAAGATATCTAACGAATATGCTATAAAATTGCCGGTTTACATAATAATTTTAGGCCTGTTTTCTTCACTATGACGAGTCACGTCATAGTGAAGTAATCCTACACATCTATGATTGCTATCTCTTTCTTAGTACAAAAGAAAGGATTTTTTTTAAACTACCGCCGTCAAATACTACTGACATTGATTATTGAGTGGCGGAACTAAACACAGCGCTACGTCTTTAAAGACAAGAAAAGATATATCTTTGTATTTAAAAAGGAAAAGATAGCAAATGTCCGTCAAATTAACGAGAACTTATCCGAAGGTAAATTTTTGGGACCGAATGTTTTTTATATATTTATCTTTCTCGTAATTCAGTTTTAAATATCTTGTTTATATATTATTTTTTTATGTATTATGTCGTCTACGTGATAATTTTGTCAATTAAAAATTAATAAAATATGGCAAAATTGTGCAAAATATACAATTTACAATAAAAAAAATCATTTAAAAACTTTTACAATCACGGCCAAGCTAGGATGTCTAATAAAATTTTTTGCCTAATTTTATACTAATGATTGAATATTAAGATTTTATTTGAGTTTTTGAAGTCATGTCGACGACATAATACTGTTTTAAATGGTGACGTATAGTATTTTGATATTTATTGGTTATAATAGTAGATTCAAACTGTAACATTGTGTATTTTAAATAAATTGCTGTTTAATAATAATTTTGTTTTTGTACCTGTCCGTTTCTTTTGTACCTTTGATTTTCTTAATTTGAAAATAAATTAATTTTATTATAATTTTAATACTAATCAATCCAGAGAGTTAAACAGTAAATTTAAAATTATTGTGTATTTTTTTTATTTAATTGAATGCCAACATAGCTGTAGTAAAATATTGTTAAAATGAAATGTTCAATTTTATCTAGCTGTTATAATTGGAAGAAATATAAATGTGAATAAAACAGTTTTTCTCATTAGAAACACGTATATTTTTTTTAAATGGTAACATTATATCACTACCGGTATTCCGAAATATTCTTAAACCAGTTGATACAGTTTTAAATTCTTTCTTGTCATTTGAAATTTAAATACGAAAGACAAATATCTTACCTTAATTTAACATAATTTTTAACTTAAGACTCAAATTCGGGCTGTTTAAAAAATGTAGTGTCTTTTTAATCTAGTCTTTGAAAATACAGTGTATTGATTGATTAGATAATCTCTGCTTACCCTGTTACACAGGTATACAATAGCTACTGTATTTAAATTTTCACTATAAATTTTAAAGGTTTCACCAAGAACGAGAAACCTCTTCCAAAATTTACGTCACAAATAGTGACCATGCTCAATAAGGCACTTGTGGTCGGCAGTGGGTACGGCTGAATGCTGTTTTTGTACCCTACTGCTTAGTACCTTGTGAACGTAATGTTGATAGCGCGATTCAACTTCAATCAACGCCATCTATTTTTGGGGCGACTTTTGGCTTTTTGTTTTTTTTATAAGAAAAAATAATTAACAGGCTAATGAAATTAGATAAAAAATATCTTGTCGATATTATTTCACTTCTTGTTATTAGTAGCAAGAATTATAATAATAAGTTAAACTTAAAACTACGTTAAACTTCAAAAACCGAAACGATGCCCGAATAGATGACTGGTATCGCCATCTAGTGTATGTTCTTAAAGCTTTCTGTTAATATTACTTTGATTTTAAAGAAAGAGACTTTTATTCCAGTTAAGCTAAATTCAATTATCTGTTCCACCCCTTAACGTGAACGAAATATTTTGACGAAGGCTTTCTTAACCTTTGTCAGGGATAAAATAAAAAGAGGATCCCACGTTGGGTGCCAATTCCATGTATAAAAATCTAGTGATAATATATTTGTTCTTTTTATAGATTCACACTGATTCCCGCACACATTTTTAACTTTCTGCCCGATTTGCATATTCAACACATTTCGCCTGTTAAGAGTACGCCAAAATCAAAATTTATCATTTGTTCGAGTGGGAATCGGAACCCTCAACTATCGCGCCGTCCGTCCGATTTCCGTCAGACACTGCGCCACTGCGCTTCAACAGCCTCATATGAAGTGCTTGGTTTTACAAAATTCCTCTTTTTACAAATATATCTTTAGAAAAGTAGTGAATAAACATTCCACATTTTAGAATAGTTGTGGCCATCTTAAAGATCGCTGAAAAGGAACAGTGTAATGGATAGAAACTAAACTGGAAACACCATCAAAGATCACATCCAACAGCTTTAGAAGAACAAGATATTTTGAATTGCCATATATAATTGATGTAGTAATAAACTTCATAATAAAAGTCAAGTCTACTGACTATAATTATTAAAAAGCTTTTTCAATTTTTCTCATAGCAACATGAAAATGGTGAGAATGAAAAAAAAAAGGTAGAAGTTAGTTAATTCCAATAGGTATACATAAAATAAACAATAGAATAGGCCGTTACATGAGTGTATCTGGAGATATTTTCTTAGTAATACCTACTTAACTTTCATCAGATCTGTATTTCTTTTTTCAGGAATTTTTTTTTCGAGGTGCGCGCCAGAGTATTGAAGCACGGGGAGCACCCGGCTAGCTAAATTGCATGGAATCGATGAATTTTTGTTTACATAATATAGCTTTATAACCTTCCCTCATAAAAAAAACATAAAACAAAAAAGAATATTTCAACCAAAAATAAATTAACAATTTGAGCCATCAGTAGTTTCCATTAGCTCCTGAGACTAGCGTGCTTGATTATACAAATTTTATTTTAGTTTTTTTAAGCTTCACAGGCTTCAAGTATCTAGGCACATAACAGAGTAGGCAGGAAACAGTTTTAAAACACGCCGTTCCCATTAAAACACTACCGTTCCTTACTTTTTTCTTAATCTTCATTGGGTATTTTGTGGCGGAATTTGTTACCGGAATTAAAATATTAAAAATTTCTTTCCCTCATTTAAGAATCGATCCCACAACCTGTCGTGTTTACATCTCTTAAGGTTTGTAATATTTTAGGTACAAATATAGATTAAGACTGAAATAATTTGAATCTCACAGTCAAAGCGTATCTGCACGTTCCTAAGTTTTTCCTTTGATATCATTATCGTCTGTTCTTATTAATTTTCTTCTCCTAAAGCTATTTGGACGCGCAGACAGCAAGTCTCGAGATAATAAGGAAATTAAATTCTCAGCGCTTCGCTCAGTTGTCTTATAGAATTTTGTTAATATAAGTTATCAAAACACATATATATGTAGTTAGTAAATACTGTTTCCACTGATTTGTTTGATTAATTTGACAGGAATAATTCATTTTGAATTAAAAAATTGCCCTTAAATTGCCTTACTCTTAAGGTGCCTAATGAAAAGAAAAAAAAATAGAATCCTAACTTATAAAGTATTTCGTTGTCTGTCTGTAGACCTAGAAATGAATTATTTTCTGTGCTTACAGTAACTTGGACTGTGAACAGTGTTTTGGTCTTAATTTCAGCATGATACTCCTCACAATCTTAAGAAACATTATCTAGACAGACGGACAACAAAGTGATAAAATCATATAAAGATTTACTTTTTTTAATCTTATGGTATAAAACCCTAATAAAATATTTAATATAATGTTATTTCAACAAAAATAGAATAAAGGAAGTTATTGCTACGTATTTTTTTGCGGCAGCGGCAGACTGTAAAGCAATGGTAATGCGTGCGATTTATTTTTATTTCTCCAGTCTGGAGTTTCATTCAACAAGTAATGTATGGGATTCGGGTGAAAAGCAAACGGAGTGCCTTGAGTCTCTGCCTGTGCCGATATATGTGGGACAAAGCAAGAAGCACAAATATCAGTAAATGAAATAATATGTATTTGTATTTTCCGCACATAAATCTTAAAATCAATCAGAACTCTACAAATTACATAACAATTGAATCTCCATTACATTAAACTATGTAATAAATAACTATTTCGACGCGAGGTCACTGACCCGCAATCAATAGAGCCATTCCCCGGGACTAGCCATTTAATGTTCCGACGCGAGTACAAAATCGCTGTCAAGCGCTTCACAATTTAAACTTTGCTTGTGGAGTTTAAATTATTAGTTTAATTTTTTTGTAGTTTCACGTTGTTTCCCGCACATTTTATTGATGAAGCAGAGGAACCTAGGAACCTAGTGTTAAGCTTTCATCAGAAGTTTCCATTTTGCCAAATTCTGGAGACATTGTATATTGATTGGCGGAACTCAACGCCGCGCCTTGTCTAAACTCCAGAAGAAATAAAAATATGTATCAAATTCAATATTTCATTTCCTATAATGAGAATCGAAGTCCCTGTGCCACGATCGAAATCTTGTTTAATTTAATTAGTTGTTGTTTCTTGTAATTATAATGTTCAACAACGACTAAATATATGGAAGCCAGCTTGCTGCAGTGGAACAGCAACTAACTGTAAACATGAGAGCTGTGGGTTCAATCCAATAAGACGATTTTTTTAGAGGTTTCCAAGTCTGGTAAGCATTAATGGACCGCCTAAGGGGCTTTTGATCCTCCGCCCATGGTCCCGTGAACTAAATAGAGCCCCCCACTTTACTAAAGGCAATAATTAATTTAAGTAAATAATAAAATATATCTCTTTATTTTTATAGAAAATCGGGAATTTCCTGTTTCATTTGATAGGAGTTTATTATGATCATATTTTTAACCGACTTTAAAAAGGAAAAGATTTATCAATTCTTATTCTAGGTTAAATTTTATTTATATGTGAACATTCACTGATTTTTTAATCATTTATTTATGAATTTTGGCTATATTTATTGTATAAATAGCAGATGTTTCAGAGGTGGTCCCATATCAAGTTTACGGCAATTGGTTTAGTTAAGTTCGTCGTCTTCAGTTAACATTGCTGCCTTTTTTTATTTAGGGCGTTCTAATGTATCGATAGATTTAGTTAATAACTTATAGTAATATTTTGTGTAAAATTAATTCCCCTTTTTATATCAGATACTTTACTCAAGGATTTAATTCATACACGAATAAAAAACTCAAAGACAAACTGGTATAAACAACATATACAAATAGTATTTCGGTATATTTAATTTATAATGAGTATTTTTGTTGTAGTTGTTACGCGACTAAATAAGTTTTGCTAACCATACTCCGCTTTTATATTATCGTATAAGTAATAGTCATAGAAAAAAGGCCGCCAATCTCTACGATCTGTTCCTCCTCGTCATCTGTCCTATCATCAATCTCCTCATACATGTCCTTCTTTTCGTGACCTACCTCGACAACGAGTTCTGGGAGGTCAACCAGGTCTTACCTCTCTACATACCTACTCTTGCTCAATAAACCTCACTATTTACCCTATAGTAGCATTCATTCACAATACATGATTTTGGATACAATCAGTTAGATAAGTTGATTTCCCAAATCCTACGAAGATAATGCATTTTTACAACATTTTTCCCCCACATCCACGCTAGGCTACCAGATAACACTATATTAAATATCGTATACCAACACACCGTGCCACCACAATTGTCTATCAGATCAGACACTACACTGCTATAGTAATAGGCATAAAAAAAATATCGCGCATAATAAATAATAATACGCTCTTTAAAAAATATTATGTATTTAATTAATGAAACCGTATTAATTAATTACAAAACACGCATTAATCGTTTTACTAACTGTAGAGTTAATAAGTATTTATTTTTAAAAAAAGTACAAAATACGGCGAGCCGCCATGACATGTTCAACCCCAGTCAGAGCGACCTACGTCACTTCTTAGTAAACAAACGAATTGACATTTTGTATTGTATTATATTGCAATGATATGGACAGATTATTAAGACGTGATGTCGCAGGGAACAAATACGATATATGTTGTAATTAGAAAATATCTTTCAACAGTGTAGAGTATGTTTCTTAAAATTGAATAAAGGAACTTTCTAAAAGTTAAACTTGTTACCTCTTTCAAGTACTTAAATATTGGTTATACCTTTATTCAATATTGATTGCTAAAAATTATAATTGCGGCAAGTCGTGGCGCAGGGGCACTTTTGACCGTTAAATCAACTGGAATCGATCCCCACTCGAGGAGATGAAATCTTTATTTATATGTATATTTTCATTTCTTCGCTCTGGTCCCAAGGAAAAGCGTGCCCACTAAACACGCAATACCTCCAGAATTCGGCGGAAATTAGGCACCGAAGTGTCTTAACACTAGGTTCCCTCTGTCTACCCTGCTGTGTGCGGGATACAGCGTGAAGCTTAATATTATTATGTTCAGTTTCTTTTTATTGCAGATTCATAAAACAAATTATTTATATAACTGTTCATTGATTGTTCAAATACCATTCAAAAGTAATTCTAAAATATGTTTATTGCATTATCTATTATACATACATACATTTATAAAAACAAGAATATAGGTAGGGGTCGGTTTAAATGAAATAATCCCTGCACAGCGCTATAACGAGATTTACACAGCTCTAGCACACGGGCTGGTATCGTCTCGCTATGGCACCTACAGTGTTCAATTATTAGATATATACTTTAATGTCCATAGAATGTTACACAGAAATTCTTAAAGAGAATTGATTCCACTGAAAGCTCAGTTAAGTTGTATAATTATATTAAACGGTACTATTATGGCGAACCATTAGTATCTAACGAATATTACTTACAATTACATATTGACACAATAATTGAAAAAACCACATATCATTATAAAAAAGAAAAAATATATAAAACGTAACCATGTTTATTATATAAAGTGATTTCAATAAAATCGTCTCCTACGAATCTACATACATTATAAACATAGAGCAGACCTATAATTAGATTACGAATAGTTTGTATAGCACTAACTTACAACACAAATTGAGTCATTTGATAAAGTCGAGTTAATTTTGATTATAATTTATCCTATTAAGTGAGACAATAAAGAGAAACTTTCGCGTTTCGACCGCTTGCGCAGGAGACGCTACTCGGTTACTTGCAATCTTTGACTTCTTTAGTGTCCCAACTTAGTGTCTTAGTGATCAACGGCTTTAGTAGCGTCAATATTATTATATAATTATGTCTAATTTTCTACAACTATGTTACGGCCTGAAGTCAGCTCTCGTCGCGCTCACGAGACATGAGTGCAGTGCGTTGTGCACGCTGGGTTGCCTTCGCTTTGACGAGACTAGGTGGGACTAACTGCTTAGGTTGATGAAACATGAACAAGAAATACTTCCTGTATGTCTAAACATAGGTATTTTCTATGTTTAGCTATGATAGGAATGTGACAGTCGAAGGTTATTATGAGCGAGGCAACCCGTGGCAATGGGATTGAGGTGAGCTCTGCGTGCAAGGTGGTGCAAGGTGGTGATGAGCCAGGTGGCACTGAAACAGGCTCCGGCTGCTGTAGTGTGATGTTAGCCTCAATAAAACACCTAAGTTCTATGGTACGCTAGAGTGAGCGACGACCAATCCTATACTAACTTCCCTAATCTTAACTCTTACTCCGAGGCTAATGGCAGTGATGGTCAGCAGTTGTCGGGAGGGACAGAAAGTCGACCATGCCCAAAGAATTTAAACTCAAAAGTTTACTTCAAATCAAAATCCAGAACTTATCCACTTGTAGTTCGGCCCCCAGCGGGCGACGGGCCGGAGCTTACAGCCGCGGCGAGGTGGGCGGCCGCGGCTATCTAAGTTACGCTACCACCTATATCTAATATCATTTAGTGAACCGCGCTCGTGTCGGCGTCTCGAGTTCACTTAGTATGATATCTACTCTTTATGAACATCATTGATCATCTGTCAAATATACATTATTCTACTATCCTAACATTAATTATAAAGGTTCGAGATTAGATGTGGAACTACAGAGTCGCACCTAGCGAACGACCGCTCTACGAGGCGGGGACGAAGCGTGAGACCAGGATCGCGATCGTAGTCTCGGATATCGGGGGCATTTGACTGACGACTGACAGTACTGTCAGTAACGTCACTCTCCAATGCAGAATGTTGAAGCAACCAGGACTGGACCTAATCGTCCATTGCGTTCCGAACAGCGTCAAATACCCCACATTGCGAGGATACAAAAAAGTAAAAAGTCGCCCGAGACCAAAGTTTGCAACGCCGCCTCTGAACTGCAGATCCTTTATGTAATCACGACAGTTATTTCAAGCCGGCGTCCAAACTTGACGTTGGACGTCGGTGAAAACGTTTCTACACCCCGAAACTGCTATACAGGTCTGACGACTGCTCCAACTAAAGGACCTTATCAATAAACGAGTTGCTGTGTATGCTTGTACGTCATGCATGTAAACACTCTCGTCCCGCTGTGAGGCGGGTTCGTAACAACTGATCTTCGCAAATCTTAAACAGAACAAAGCCAGAACGCGTTTACTAATAAGGTTTAAAAAAGGGTGAAGACGAAAACGGGGATCTCTATCATTATCTACATAATATTTTACATGTTAAGCCTGTTTCAGTGATAAATAATTATAATATTATACATTTGGATGGTAAGATGGTTTAAAAGTGTCTTCCGAATTTGATGAAGAAAGGAACGACTTTGACGATGGTTGTGAATACCATGACGATAATGAGGAGAACCAATATGGTAACGATGGTGTTGTTGATGAGGTGGACTGTGTGCAGTGTGTGCAGGTGCGGGCGAGGCGCAGGATGGTGGTGAGGGGCAGCAGGGTCGTAGTGGTAGTGCAAGTGCAGAATCTGCGCGTGCCCCCCGCCGCCCGCGGGGTCCGACACTTCCACGTGCAGTACGTGCGGCCCGTGGAGTACCGGAGGTATATGGGGTACATGGGGTACGTGGGGTACGGAGGGTACGCGCAAGGATTCCAGCGGGTCGAGCACACTGGGGTGGTCCACCAGGTGGATGGGAAAGGGAGATGGGAACAACTCCGCGGGGGGTTCGCTGGAGGCGCGACGACGGCGATAATGCATACTATATAAGGACGACATAATTATCAAAATCCAATACGGCTTAAACCTTAACAATTAATACAATATCAAAATGTTACCGACTATGAATACACAATAACATGAAAAAACAGTCTTCCAGGCGTTTTCGATTTTTCTTTTTTTTTTATCAAAAATTTGTAAATTGTAAATTTAATTTCTTTGTAAAAACCAATAGAGTACAAGAATCTCAAAACAGTGTAAACACACGCCGGCGTTACCTTTCGCACTTTTAATAAATACTCCACTAATTCGTTCAATAATAGTCAGCCAATTTTTGGTATCAATTACACTAATAGCAGTTAAATATAAACCTCCCAAATTTAACTGTCCTATCTGAAATGTCAATTTTTCTAGAACAATAAACAAAATGAGTATTTATATTCTCGTAGATAGACAGGAGAGCCGTGTCCGCTCCCAGTGGGACACACGCCGTTACATCCGGATAATGAACGCTTACATTAAATATATCCTAGAATATTATTTGATTAAGTGCTTACCTACTCCTGTAAGTACCTTAACAATCGATTTACTTGCTATTATTTTTAATTACCAAAATAAATGGACAAAGCAATATAATTATTATATAATCGATAACTATAAGCGTTAAACATCAATACAATTTAAATTTGGAAAACACCAACCAATGACAAATATGATGTAAAGCGAATTTAATCAATAATTTATATAAGAGCGAGCCGTCACGACGCAAGTGACTATATATAATGTTCCAGTACAATTCTCCTCTCTCGAATGACTCCAGGTGATGATCACTTTACGTCGTTGACTCAAAACAAAGCGCAATTCATAATAATAACGGACTCGCGTCTCCAAATGATAATACGGGAAAGACAAATGGATTTACGCTTACAATATACAGATTGTAATAACGAGTCTGACTCTTAAATGTACCAACTTGTGTAAGTAATGATAGTGGGAATAACGTCCACTCTAAATTTACTTCTCCTTCTCTTTTTCCTTTTCCTTCTCTTTCTCCTTCTCCTTTTCTTTCTCTTTCTCTTTTTCCTCTGGTTCCTTTTCTAATTCCTTTTCTTTTTCGTCACCCTGTAATTTTTAATATCATTAGAATCTGATTTCAATTCATAGTTTGAATTGATTGATTGAAGTCATTGATTTATGAATTGAATAATTGATTGATAGTATTGCATACCTTTCCCTTTTCAGGTTCATCAGGCAACGGCTGTTTTTCGTTGGGTCCTGTGCCCTCCTTGGTCTCCTTTTCTTTTTTGGCTGGAGGTGGAGGCACTTCAGGCGCGCAAATTTCCTCCCAGTCGGGGAAAGCGCGCTCCTTGAGGCGTGACACGAGGCCCACCAGGTTGGGGAATGAATCGTTTAGTGCATCGCGCAGTGCATGCTGCACTTCTTTATCGATGAAGTGGAGTTGGGCAAGGTTCGCGAACGCAACCACGTCCAGCTGTTTGTGACAAAAAATAGGGTTGGAATTAGAAATTAATATTTTATATTGTAACATCTAAGCCAAGATGAAAATCATAATAAACATGAGAAAGTTTCGAATTTCTAATACAAATTAATGACTAAAAGTTAAAGTAAAAAAAACAATAATTAAAAAAATATAAGTTCGGAAGTCCCAGAAACTTCACAAACAAACTCTAAACATAACAAGATGCGAAGACTCAACGAGACAAGTTAGTAAAAAATAATTCAAAACTAAAATTGAATCCCTATTTCATCAACACTCAAATCAAACTAACATATCAAACCAATGTTACATCATTATTGACTGGCTGCGTTCATATGTAAATCAATAAATCTGGGTTCGCGTCGAGCTCCAGTTCTATTTAGGTAGGTTTTCAGGCTCCCGACACCCACGGGGGGCGGCCTAGGCATCCTGGGCGGGAGGTCATGACCTAGGCCATTCCCGGGCGAGCTTGCGGCTACCTGCCCCACCCACTTGAAAATCGATGACCGTGTTCCATAAAGATATATATTAATATGTATGAGTTGGATGTTTTTTATCATACAGCGAAAAATATATTAAAAGACGGTAATTTGAAAATTTATCGCAGTACATTTTAAATTATTTTGAAATGGTATTTATACTAAGATTATTTTAACGAAATTTAAAACTTAGCGCAATTCTGTTATTTACAACAAGAGCAGACAAAGCTTTCTCGAATTTTGCTCTAATTTAGTTAAAAACCTACTTGTCTCATTATCTTAATCGGTTTGTTGGATGAGTTCATATTTAATGTAGTATCGATTTTATGATCGGATATTACGTCCTAGTCACATACTTGTATGTTCAGAAATACCGAATTAAATATTAATAGAACGATTACGATTATCGATTTTCGTACTCTACCAGAAAACGTGACATTTGCCTTTAAACTTTCGTTAAAAGTAATGAAAAAAAAAGATCTGTAAAAAATGGCAAATCGTCATAATGAAGTAAAGTGTATATATAGACAGTAGCAGTAGTGGATGCTTGGATCTATTTTTAACCTGATAAGGGAGATCGGTTATCGCACTTTGTCCCCCTGTGACCCCGCGACCCCCTGCCACCCCCCCCGCCCGCCGCAATGTTGCATCAATGAATACCGTCGAACAAATAAAGAAACTTCTCAAGAATTTTTCTAGCTATTAATAAACTGATTTAATAAATAAAAATATTCCTTTTATTTTTGGGTTAAATTAAAATCAATACCGAACTATTAAAATTTACAATTACTGTTAATTGTGTGATGAAACTGGAACATGAGGTATAAGGCCCCAAATCTCCGATAACACTTCGATTCTGACATCTAAAATGGAGAGATTAGTACTAACCCTTTCCAGAGGTTGTCAGAGTGTTGGTACAGTCCAACCCTATAAATGGAGAAAGAGTTAATAAGAAAAAAAATCTTACAAGTGTTGGCTCATCTCCGAAGAAGAACGGCTTATCGGAGAGCAGGTCAGAGAGCACGCGAAGATCGTTTTTGCCGAACTCGATGATCTCCTCCTGGCTATGCACACCGATACCGTGAGCTTTCGCTTTCTTCATACCCTAAAAACAAATACGTCATATATGAGTTACGTCATCAACTAAACTACATACCAAATCTATTAAAGAAAAAAGCAACATTTGTCCCAAAACATGAGAATTTACCTAAAATTTTCAGCTAATCGTGATGATTGCTTACAATCCAATGCACACGTGCACTGATATTGAAATCAAACAGTTATAATTTATTTAATAGCACCGCAATGTTCTTTCCACTATCACAGCTCGCCATCAACTAGGTGAAGTTCAACAGGTGCCTGGATATTTAACTACTCCTGGCAGCAATATGGCGACTGCAGCGGTATGGGAAGGGGGGGAGATGCGTAGTGCACTAGTTGCGCTAAAGAGAACGTCGAACCTGCAGGCAGGAGGCACTCTCCCCTCTCCACGCCCTCCCCCGCTGCATGGGGGATGCACCAATAATAAAAATTTCTATCCCAGACAGAGTAGGCGGTGTTCGATGAACTCGCAAAATGGCGGAATCAATTTAAAATGGCGGACTGAGAGCCATTTTCAGATGTCATTTAATAGGGTATAAACATGATGTGTTTACTTCAATTTATAGCTATATATTGATTTGCTAGAAAATTTTATGCGTAAGTGCATTATGTAAATAAAAAAAAATATTTTTTTCTTATCACACTACACGTATTGACACCAGACAAGGAATCGTTACGTTTTTTATTTATAGATGACACAAAATAACAGATGACATAAGATTGCAAACAAATAAGTTGGTAAGAAACTGGCCGATTTTATGAATGAACTAGCAGTTTATCTTTACAATTTAATTCAAAAAGTTGTAATTTAAGTCGCCCTCAATCTCTCATTGTTTTTGTTTGTGCCGATGTCGCCCAACGTGGGCGCGATGTCACCGGAAATAAATTACAAAGAGACAAAAAAATCCGATAAGAAAGCAATCGGTCTCACCT
Organism: Heliconius congener; assembly: GCA_018230605.1. Classification (NCBI taxonomy): domain Eukaryota; kingdom Metazoa; phylum Arthropoda; class Insecta; order Lepidoptera; family Nymphalidae; genus Heliconius; species Heliconius congener. The sequence goes on along the minus strand of DWAO01000094.1, from coordinate 5,581 downwards.
TGCGTCCAGACGTGAATTTGTAGCAAAAGTTCAATATCGGGTTGGGCAGGCGGGTATTGAGCGCGTTCTGGAGATTCACTTGGTAGCCCTTGATGACACTGTCCGGATACTTGGCGCGCCACCAGAGGATCACCCAGGAGAGATGGTTCTCTATCATGGAGACCATGGCGTGGGTCACTACCCGCTGGTCGGGCGTCAGACCTGTGAGAGACGAACAACGGAATGTTCTATGACATTTGACAACACAGTGGGACGCGCTGAATGCACATGCGCGTCAAGCCACATGACCTAACTGGGATTTCGGGTCGCCCGGTCGTTGCAACCGGCCATACAACCTAGATATTGCCATTGATTTTATATAAGACTGGTCAGCACATCTGGGTAATATGTGGGAATATGATTCACGTGATTTCAGTTTCTGTTTATTTTTTTTAGAAATTATTGTCAAAGCTCTCCGTTCTTTCTTTTCACCCATCAAGTTACTAAGTAAAATAATAAAATATTTTTTTTATCATCCAAATAAATATTTGCAATAGACGTTAAAACTATTGAAAAGATCATGGAAGTATATAATGATCTCTTAGAACTTTAGGGCTCTTCCGGCCTACCGTGCCACAGCATGAAGCTAAAAAGAAAGAAAGTTATTTAATAACACTAAATTAACCCACACAGTTAATTTTGTCCGATTAAATTATCGTAATAATAACAAACATTCCTCAATACTGAATATACTTCAATATTTTGTTTTCACAATATTTTATGATGGTAAATTGAAAAGTGTAAAACAGAGTTAATTATTACAAACATTTTATTATTTAAGTGCAATAAAATATTTTATGTAACTACTAGCGGAGACCAGAGTGTCTTGACACTAGGTTCCCTCCGTCTTCCCTGCTATATGGCGTGAAACTAAAAAAACGTACAAACTTAAAATCAAAGAGCTAAGCAATAAATAATAAAATAAAAATAATAAAAGTCTTGAGCGTAACGTGAAGAACGGAAAAGATACTTTTAAACTCCAAGACTAAGTGATTTAAAAGGCTTTTTACATTAATTCACTTATAAAGTTTTTAACTCTTGAATAACTTTAATCGTTGTAGTTACATCGCTTATTAAAATTATAATCATCAAACTCCCGTTAGAAAAAGTGATCTTATAAAACATTTATGTAAGTGTTAAGGCAATCCGTTTTAAACAATAATTTTTTTTTTCACTCTATTTAGTTTTGCGTAACATAACACTGTGATTTATTTAACCGCGAGTTCACATTGTCGCAGAGTAGATTATGCCTCATCTACGGGAACCTAGTGTTAAGTCGGTCCCCTACTTTTCGCCAAATTTTTAAAAACATCACGCGTTGAGTAGTGGAACTCAATACCGCGTCTTGTCTTGTTCTGGCAACAAGCGAGAAAAATGAATATAATTCATTGTTCCGAACGGGAATCAAACCCAAAATTGAAAATTAAAATAATTAATTCTTCCGTATGTTTCAGTCAGACACACACAATAGACTCTGCGCCAGTTAAAATATTAATCGATATATACAAATAAACAAAGTATTTTTAACTAAACAAAAATTAAACGCCTGATATATTAAAATATCAACGAACCTGCATCTAGATCTTTGTTGTATTTCTCCGAGAGCTCCTTGATAATGAAGGCGCTATCCGCGATCTCCTCGCCGTTGAGCTCAACGAACGGCAGTTGTCCCTTCTTGGAGCGGAATTTGGTTTTGTGATCGACGTTCTAGAAAGAAATTTAATTTATTATAAGATGCTTAATTCAATCGTTTAACAATTAAAATAAATTTTAAAAAAAAATTGGCTTCACGCTGCATCTTGCATGTATCAGTTTAGGAGAGGAAGCTTGGTGTTAAGACATTCCGTTTCCCCTTTTTCGACGTCAATCAAGAATATAACAAAATATTACATATTTATAAATTTCAATGTACGCGGTAAGATTATTTACAAACTTTGATCAGTGATTTAATGAATCGTCAGTAATAATACTACGAATAGTGAAAAGATATCATTGTTGAGCAACATGGACCACATTATATGTTAACCGTGTAGTTATAATTTAATTAATCATATGACCTGTTTTCTAAAACTGGCCCTTTCATGCCCACCTTCCCCACATGCCCCAAAATGGGATTAAGCATAGCATCCCATAAAACATATCAAACTAAAATAAAATATAAGAGAACATATTATTACTTCGTTTCGGAGTATTTTAGCACCAGGTATCCTCTGCCTATCCTGCTTTGCGGGAAACAGCGTGAAGCCGTTTAATAATTTTAACTTCAAATAATACATATATATTAAAAAAAACAACTAAAGGAAGAAAAATCACTTTGTGGTCACGAATAACAGCGACAGTACTGGTACATTCGCAGTAGCTATATTACATTTCTTTTAATATAAATTCTATCAGAGACGATCTTTCCCACGTTCAACACAAGCGTTATTAAACAAACAAAAGAATTCAAATAAAATGCCGATATAATTTCGCATGACTTTCTAAGACATACTTTTGTTAACGATAACGTACTATGACATTAGTAGTTATGATGTTCATTTATGAAAGGACGACATATTTATGTTTTTTTTTTAATTGAGTCGCTACGTAGCAAATCAAAAATATTGACGGAAAACTGAGAACAAAGTGTTAACACTACGTTTACTTTACTTCTATGTCGTAAAATGGTTAATAATAGCAAAAAATAAATTCTTATTTTCTTTTTTACGTTAGAATGTTAAATGGTGGTACACAACGCCGTACCGTGTCTACCATGATCGATTTAATGTCACATATAAATTAACTGAAAATTCAGAAATATTCACAAGTATCACAGGAATCGAATACACAGCCGTAGCTCCCAAGACAAATAAAAAAATATAATATTTGAAGTTATTCTTGAAAAATACTCAAGAAACTATATTATAACTTTAGCGATTCAACAATTTTCTTCAAGATTTGTTTTATATTTACTTTACCTTCAGTTGTTATAAGTTTTAATTCTTTTAAAACTTTTTATAAGCGGTGTTGTAAGAACTTTTAAGGAAAATCATCTATTTTTGTTATTATTGAAATATCTTAAAGTATATTTTAAAAAAAAAATTCTAGGCCAGCTTGAGACTTTAATGTTTTCACTTCAGGGCTCTGGTGACGAGACTAAGTGTGGCGGTGAGTTCCGCCACTCAACATAACGCCTTCAGAATTGGAAGTGTCGTAATGGAAACGGAGTGTCTCAACACTAGGTGTCCTAATCTGTTAAGTCCAAGAAACAAATGAGAATCATACAGAGAAAAATCCTTATTTTGAACTATATTAGGTGTCTCACTAATAATATTTTTTAGTAGAGGCACCATTTTTAAACAATATCTAAACCAAAATCTAAACATTCTTATTCAATTAAACCGTTAGAAGTATGAGTCCTATCGGAATCTACCACCGGCAAATATTTCCCTATCCCTAGTGAACGAATAACAATTTTAAATAAAAAAAACTAGCATAATTAAGAAAATTGCATTAAATAAAAATAAGCTTCCCTCTGTATCCCGCACATAGGGTAGACAGAGGGAACACTCCGTTGCCCACTTTCCGCCGAGTTCTGGAGGCATTGCGTGATAAGTGGCGAAACTCAACGCCGCGCTTTGTCTCGACACCAGAGCGAACCAGTCGATTTTACAACCATAAAATAATAAAAAACAAAATCATCCATCTAAAATCAGGGCAGGCTCCAAATACACGTATCTGGTGTAAAGGTGATCTACATTCAGGTTAGCAACAGGCGCGGGCCGTCCCGGGGCCGAGCTCACTGGGCATGCGTGGAACCCTCAACCCGCCATGGAACATCAATCAATATATTATAGACAAGATGCAGTTCATTTAGACAATAGCCAGTTCGAATTTATAGTTAAAAGAGTGAAAAGAATAGCTGTTATTCAAAGTATTGTTTTGGTTTATTATAAGAAATGGATGGATAGCGGTGGGTTACGTCATCAAAAATATAATATTTTTTTTAAATAAAGATATTTATTTCTTCCAAGTGGGAATCGAATCTACAACTTACTTACTTCTTACTTTTGGTTCATTTTAGAAACTTAACTTATAGAATCGAAAACTTAAGCACAAGCTTCAACTTGAACCTACACCCGTTAGGGTAAGTTAAGCACTTCTCATAGATACGCCACGATAGAGTTAACTTTGCCAGATGGCGTCGATAGATAAGAAGGTGTTTGAGACGCACACGCCATGTAATTTATCTAAATGAGCGTAGCTTCACATTTAAAAATTGAAATTGAATTGTAATTAAAAACACAAATAAAACCTGTAAATGAGAAGAAGAGAAAAAAAAGAGAGAACTTCTTATAATAAAAAAAGAACTAAATACTATAGAACAAAACAAATAGCTTCTCAATATAGGCTTAACAAAGCTAAAAGAATATCACAGAGCGTGTCACCTCAGGACCACGTGGCACCAACAGGTAGTTGCCAATTAATAGTTAACTAAGTTTGGGGGCCGGCCCTCGTGGCGCAGCGGCACGTTGTCTGATTTTAAACGCGACCGGTGTAGGATTCGACTACCACACTAGCAAATGATTAATTCCCTTTTTTAGAAACAAAACAAAACGCGGCGTTGAGCTCCGCCACTCGATATGCAATGTTTCGAAAACTATGCGGGAAGGGGGGAACGGAGTGACTGGGCTCCATCTGCCTACCACTATATATGTATGCGGGATACAGCTTGAACTTATTTCATTTAATTCCAATTTAGGCTAGCGTAGGTTTGCCCGGGCACCGCGGGGGCGGGGCGCGAGCGAGCACCGCCATATATAGTCACAGCGAAATCACATACAATATGGCTCAATATAATACAGTGGAATTGATCCTCCTTTAAACTCCTCCTTTTAAAGAAGTCGGTTAAAATCATTTAAAATGCAGATTTCTACGTATTTAGATAGAAAATTATATGTATTGTAAGTAATAACTCAATGAAGTATTGTGCGCGTTTGAATGAATGTATATATTTTTTTAAATTAGCCTTCGATCATTTTGTGGTCATAATGATATGATCTACCTATAAAATATTATAATAAAATTGACGTAGGTACCATTTAAACTCATATTCCAATTTTACCAGTATCAAGAAACATTAAAGCCATACATTACAAGTATCTCCTATACATTACACTGAAAACGCGACACAAAAAAAAGCCACCAACAAAAAAAAAGGACGGGAAGTAATATTAAAGTCGTAAATCCGCAACCCGCAGGTAAACAACGAGCTTAACGGTCTCATACAGTGTGTTTGCGTATGTGTGCGTGTACAATGTATGTATACACACCAGCAACACTCTACCAGTGTGAGTGTTACTGTATACACACGAATATCGCTTTACGTGTCTAGTGTCGTGTACACGTGTGCGGGTACAGTACTCTGCTCTTTCGTCTGGTAACCATGGTAACGGGGCACAGATCTGGGCGGGGTGCCGGCAGCTGTATCGATCTGTACAGAGTTCGTCGTCCGCGCCACCCTTGCCTCCCCCCATTCCCCCCCCCACCCCCCCGCCTCCCC
>DWAO01000093.1:0-36138 GCA_018230605.1 Heliconius congener | reverse complement strand
CTTACTATCAGGTGACCCGAACGCTCGTTTGCCGTGTCTTTTCCATAAAAAAAAAGACCAAAAGCCGGCTGGACGTGCGTATGATTAATAATGTATGTATTATTAGACTATACAATTAAACAACATTATAACTTGTAGCATTACAAGTGCCAATAATACATTACACTCAAAGTTTAAAAATCTCACACTAAGGTATACGGCACTTCGATGAAATATTTTTCTATGAAAATACTGATGAAAGTGGTGCACTTGCCGAAGTGATATGGGTTTATTTTGTAAGCTCCGATGGTCAACTGAGTTGGCAGGAACGATCCACTTGGTTACGTAAAAAACTATTGAATTATATTGCTTTTTTAAAATCGATTACGTCGATTCGACGTAGGTTGTCTGTCTAGAGTTAAAAGACAATTCACTATTTTAAAGGCCTTGGAGGACGTAGTGGCGCACTATGATATCACCTGAGTGTATGCGCGGACGGTGGTGGGTTCAATCCTTCCTCATCTAATCGGGGAATGGTAATATCTAATTATATTTTCATGTCCCCGCTCTGAAAAAAGCGTGGTGTTGAATGCACTCAACAAGTAATATCTTGAAAATATTATGAAAAGTGGGAGATAGAGTGTCTTAACGCTATATAGTAGGGGAAATAAATGCCGTGGTTTGTCTGCTTACCAGAACGAGGAGTTGGAAATATATTTTATTCACCCGGCAGCGAATCTACAACCGTCGCTCTTACAGCCACTAATATACATTAAATGCTTATTGGCGTCTGTAATTGGAAAATTAAGAAATAATTAAAGTAAGAACATGATCATACACTTCCCAAGAAGAGAATAAGCAAATAGATCGACTATTAATAATTTTATTAATAAACGCATTGAGCTGTCATCACAATAATCGTTGCAGTTCATCATATCCAACTAAACGTGATATTTTTTTCGCTCCATTGTACTCTAGTAATGGTTTTGTAATTGATTACTTGATATATTACTCGTGGTACAGTCGGATATATTTTATTGTCTTTAAAATTTTATATTGTAGCTTCTTTTGAACGTTATAAAAGATTGCTTTAGTATCCAAATTACCAACTATTTGGCAAGTTTTAAGGTAAAATGTTTTAGAAAACAATCAAATAATTTGTTTCAAAAATATTTCGATTTAATTTTGGTATAATAAATTTGAATCTATAAAAATTGTCGTGTTCGTCTGTACATTATGTTGATAAATGCCCACAATTATATTCGGATACGTAACAATACGAATCGTGTAACATTAATTTGGCATACTTAGTTATAAAAAGTTGTGAAATATGATTATTTTATTGTCCTATTAGACATAACTTTCTGTTTCTTTTGAGGCGTCTTATTTTTAATATTATGTAAGGTGACTAATATATATGACCATTTTTTTAAGACGTATAAAAATTTCAAAGCAAGATTTGAACCTTGGAAGCGATCCAAGAGACGGGCTTCTTTATCAAAGGGCTTTAACTTTATTGAATAGTATGCATCTACACAGTTTTAAGTAGTATATAGAAGAAAAAATATACTTTCGTTAGTTCCCCACTCTCGGCCCATTTAAAAACATTTAGATAAGACTTATTTTTCTCAAAACCTACTCCTTTACTCTACTCAACTCTTCTTTTTTATTAGGAAGAAGACAATTATCAGCCAATTTTCTGATAAAATTTGCTTTCTCACTCAAACCAATAAGGCTGGCTGACAAAAAATCAAGATAAAAACAGTAATTGCTCCAAGTTGCCATGTCGAATCAGCCATCGCCGTCGTGTCGCAGTTGGAATTAATTTAACTATACGAGGTAGTTGTTAATTCGATTTTAGCTTATGTAAAAGTGTTTAGGTTTCTTTTACTAATTTACATTAAGCACAGTACCGAACCACTCATATTGCAATGCTATGGGAACCCGCACATTGAATCCATGGAATTTTAAGTGGTTTTTTTTTTAGCTTCACGCTTCTTCCCGCATAGCGAGGCCGAGGTAGCCTAGCTTTAAGACACTCCGTTCATCAGTTTCCATTAAATACTTCTTTCGAGGCAGTGCGTGTTAAGCGGCGGGATCCAAGTAGGCCTCGGAAGTAGTTTTTCTGTCTAGAACAGACAAATTGGCCCCTTAAAAACACCTTCCCACAAGTGTAAAAGGCATAGAAGCATAGAAAAAAACGAAGCGACTTAAAGTAGGTTATTTCTATACAAACTCTTAAAACAAGAGGTATATAAGACAGAAACATCCATAATTGTGATACCATATCGAGTCAAAAATTTGAATCGATTGACGAAAACGTCAATGGCATTTATTACAACCGAGATAAACATCTGTATGTATGTATGTACGTGTTACCTATATTAAAAACACTATCTGAGCATCTAGAACAGTTTAAATTGAAAACGGCAAGAAAAAAAAGAACCCGCAAAATCTCCACAACTTTCAAAAGATTCTACAAAAATTACATCGACATTTTTGGATGTTTGGAGTAATGAATCGCCAATCGATTCGTTTAAGCGACTCGAATGATTTATTGTGGTGACACGTTGTTTTTGTGGGGACAAGTATTATATATGTAGCTTTTGGTTGGTAGGTTTTGGAAACAATTTCGTGACTTTTACGCTTGCCGACCGCACCAAATATGGGATTCGAGTTCTTGCCGCCTTTTTATTTTGAACGATTTTTGGACTTGCGATTATGATATCGGGGCGATGATGTAACTGTGGTGTTGATTTTCTTATGAAATCTGTGTAATTTTGAAGGGATTCAGGATTTAAATCTGTAGGTAATAGAAAAAAAAATACGATTTTCTTTTTTAATTTTAACCAGTACTTGCTGAGATTTACGCTTTCAATCCAACTAACTCTTCAATTTTTTAGATGGATAATAATATTATGAATGATAGAAAACTTCGCTTAGAATTTCGCTTTTTCCTTTTTTTCTGAATTCGTTTGAAATTGGCAAAGCAATATTAACCTTTGTTGAAATTTGAGTTTTAAACATATATTAGTTTTTTATTACAAGTTTATGAATTAATTTTGATATTGATGCCAACATAAATGGTGAAATAAATGTTTATATGATTTCATTTAAGCTCCTTAACATAATTAATTGCCACCTTCGATCTCCTTCATCTATCAGCTCGACGATACTATATTTTTTACAATGATGCAATTATTTGAAGTAGACCAATTTCAGCTTCTTACATTTTGTTACATCTTTTTTTATCAGTACTTATCATTTATTAGTTGTTTCAGTGCAAAAATACGAGAAACTAGTGTAACACTTCATTAATATGTAATTAAGAAAATAAATGAAATAACACAGTACATTTGTGACTGTAAATGCGTCAGTTGTTAAAGTGGGGAATAGAGTTTCTTAGCACTAGGTTCCCTCTGATTACCTTCATATAGCAGACTGTATGCGGGATACAGCGTGAAGCTATAAAAAAACAAAAAAATATATAAAATATAAAATAAACCGTTATATTAAAACAAAGGCCTCGCATCCACGATTGGTATCGAGACCGGACAAATTGCTTACAGAAATTTCGTTGATCGTAAAAGCCGACAGAGAGCTTCACGAGAAACTATAAATTTTCATGACTGCGCTGTACTCGTATGCTCTAATTTTTTGTACCACCAAACTGGTATACGCAATGGGTAGCAAGTTTGATTCCCATAAAAGTTTATGAGCCAAGAAATATTCAGTTCCGCTTATGCCCTGATATGTGGAATGACTTGTAATTAAATTATTATTTTCATTTGCTTTTATATTATTTTGTTTTGTACGATGAGGTTGAACACATTACTCTTGATTATTGGATGCGTATAAATAATTTTGTGATATTCTTTTCTTTTTTAAGCTTCTTGCTGTATCTCACATGTGTCAGGGTAGCTAGTAGCGTGTTTAGCCACTCCGCTCCCCACTTTCCGTCGATTTCTGGAAGCATTGTTAAGTTTCGTCACTCAACAAGCAATGCGTCTAGTTAAGGTTTACGTTTTTTCTAGCATAACAGAACGGGTGGAGGAAGCTTAGTGTTGTCTTAATACCGCATTTTAATTTACCGTCCATTTTTAACAAACTAAGTATGTCATAAAATCTATGAATCTGAAAAACAAGCACTTTTTATTATATTATAGCCAAGAAACTTGACAACTATATGTAGATTTATGACATTGCAATGTTATAGTACCATCGACCTGGTCTGATGAGGGAATTGGATGATGGCTGTTGGAACTTTGGACTGCCCAGCATATCAAATTTGTGATCATTCGTTTTATTTTCAAGCGTGTTTTAGTTTTTTTAACAACATCTGATCGAGATATTGCTTGGTGAAATTGTGAAGCTTTTATTTGAGTAATTATTAAAATTATTTGCTAAGTGAGGATCAAACTCAAAACCATGTTAATATTTATTTATTTATATATATACTTTATTGCACATAATAACAAAAAGAATGTACAAAATACCACTTCAACAGTAAATCTAAGCATTACAAAATAGCATAGCATTTACTACAATCCTACTACTACTAACCTACTTAAATACTTAATTTTACTTAGAACTAGAATAAAAGAATATATTCATTAAATTGAAATTATTTTCTAAAATATGATATCGAACCCATACTTATATTCGCATCCAAGATCGCGTCAGTCACGTCCTAATTGTTTTGACGACACTTTCAAGCTTGATTAAAAATTAATGTACTGAAAAATCGATAACGATCAATCAATGTTCCGTGCAATATTAATACTTGATGCGTACGCTCAAAACAATTATCTCTGTATTAAAAAACATGCATGATCCAAAAAAAAGCGCTGTATTATAAATATTTATATATATTTTTTAACATCACGCCGAAGGAGCCCAGTGGAGGGAGGGCAGTGTCAGGACACTCCTCTACATTTTCCACCGAATTCTGGAAACGTTGCTGAGTTGAACCGCGCTTTGCCTCTACACTAGAAAGAAGAAAATTAAAATATTTAATATTTAATTTCCTCGAGTAAGAATCGAACACCTAACACATAAATTCGCCACGGCCTCATTTATATGGCGGCCTCTATGGCGATTTATTTAAGAAATATGTATTTACTGATAATTATTCAGCATCACGCTCTATCCAGTAAAGACAAATAGACAGAGGGAATCATAGAATTGATGTACTTAAGTACATCAATTCTATGCGAAAGATTCGAGCGAAATTAATTTCGCTCTTCCCACTCTAATTCAAGACGCCGCCGTTGTTCCTTATAACTTAAACCATTATAACCGTTATACAAAATCTGTCGCTGTAAAAACTGGCTCAGGTACTCCAACTGCAATGTCGACAACAGGTACAATTAATTAAACAATTAATTAGCTAATTGCCAGATGATTTACTTTTTTACAAAAGCGACAATTTACAAGCGATTCGTCCAAATCGGGGCGCTTGAACTGGTTCAGATTGTGTTTTTTTTTTCTTGAGTGCAGGTATATTTTTGTTTACTAGCGATTTATTCTGACTTTTCGCGTGATAATTATTAGAAATAAATAAATAAGTCTTTATTGCTGTTTTTTATTTTTTTATTTAATATATACTGTACTACATCTGAAAGATCGATAGCTGCTAATCTAAATAAGGTTTATATAAATATATCTAAATTGTATTTTTACCGTTTATAAATTTTATATTTATATATTTTATATTGAGTGAGCTTTCATATATCCCACCTCTATGCATAGTATATAGTATTAAGTACCTTTTTTTTCTTTGTTTCACAACATGGAAGGGTAAGAAGAGGAAAATTGGAACCCAAAGTTAAATAACTCTTACTTTCTGTCAAATTCCATAGGCGTCTTGAGTTGGGCGGAACTCAACGTCGCGCTATGCTTTGTTACCAGAGCGAAGAAATGAAAATGTTTAATATTTAATTTCCTCGAGTGGGAATCAAATCCACAACCTATCGTGTTTACAGTGGCATGCTTGTGTTCCTACGCCTCGTTAGAAATCAACTTTTATTACAAAGAGAAATTTGCCTATATTGTACGTAATTTTTTTAATAAATTAAAGGAACCAAAAAATATTTCAGTTAAAACAACTTCAAAGTCATTATCATGGCACTCTCACTATAAATGGACCAAAAACGAACTAAGTAAATTATCTTCAGATCTGGCCAACTCCAGAAAATACGGAAGGAATATAAATAATATAATAAATAACAAAACCAACTTAAAAAAATATCAGCTTCTATTTCTTATAAACAACTTAATCCATTTTGATAAAACTTGGTCTGTTTCATTAATTAGATATATCAATATGACTTTTTATTACATACACTTTTGAAATTTAGTATCCGCGTCTGCAACCCTCAATGGATCATCATACTAAAATATTATCCAATTCCAATAATATCACAAACATACAAGTCGATATCTTCTTTCTTTGAACTCGGTTAACCAGCCCCTTACATAACAGTTTCGGTACACAAAATTAGGCACAGTGACTCGCAACATTCCGCTGACCGCAAAACGCACCCAAAGCTAAGGTATGCGATAAAATTTAGCAATATTTTATATGGAACACGCTAAAATATGTTTTATTACGATTTGGCAAGTACCAAAACTGTATCAGGATATAAAATATATTATGAGATATGAAGTAGTTACTTCGGTCCCATATCTCACGTATAAATCAACTACTGCTTGTTAGTGCTATCTGATGACTGTGGGTCATCAATTTCACTTGATTCGCAAGAAAAAATGACAAGATATATCTCTGATGATGATGATGATGGTCCCTTTTGAGTTGTCCTTTGTATTCACATATGTTATGTATCCTGACTGGTTAAATCCTGTAAATCACAGCTGTAGAAACCTGTTCCTGAACTGGCTGTAATCAATTGAGCTAACATTAGTAGGAATAATATTTAAAGAAACTATAGAAATATTGAATATTCTTAAATTATCGTATGATGTTTTCAAAAGGCGCAGGTTCGATTTCTACTACGTTAAAAACTTTTCTTAAAATATTTATATACTTAGTGTGTAATAAATTTAAGACTGTTAAATAATATTTTTATTTATTATATGCTGTAATCATAAAATAATATATCAAGAAATACTGATGTTATTACTTTCATGAAATAAAATGTAACTAATATGTTTATAGCTACTTAAGAGTTAAGTAATGGAAAGCAAACATTATATTATAAATTCAACAGTTATGGGTTCCATTTCCACTCGGGAGAATGATTATAAGTCAAATTTATTTTCATTTACCGGCCCTGGTAGACGAAGCTCACTCCGAGCTTAGCAGTATTCACCAACTCAACCAGTCAAGCCTGAAAAATATTCCGTCCTCCAAATTTCAAGAAACTCTCTCTCTACTCTGCGATACGGGAAGAAATCTAAGCTGTTTTTTTTATATACTACTTTGGAACCTACATAAATATTCAATAACATAATACTAAAGAAAAAACTAACAAACCAACAAATAAACGTTAAAACTTAAACTTCTAAGCAAAAGATTAAATCAAATTTAAAATGGCTTTATTTGATGAAGTCATGAAGTCTGCTATAACTGTATAGGAAACGTTTCTAACAATAAAGTGATGTAAACCTGTTAATAGTGATAGAACTTCAGCTACCGTATTGCGTGTTCATCGTGAATCGTGGAAATTTAGTTGGCGCTCACGAACTCTTGTGTTGCGAACAATTTTTTTACGTATTTTTTTGTATTTTTTTATATTAAGATAAACTATGTTAATTGTATTATAGCCGAATATATATATATATATATATTTATTTTTATTAGACTAGTTGTACTTAAAACATATGACCCAAAAAAAATACATAAATAAAATATAACGTTAAAACCAATTTTACAATTTTATGTAAAGGATTAGTATTTATCATATTTTTTATAAACATAAAAGCTTACGTATAAAGCATGGAAGCCCTCACAGATACGACACGACACGATTAATGACAGAGGAAGAGCCGAAAGAGGTATGCAGATATCGTAGTGTTTGGCGTTCCGTTCTCTCTAAATAACCTTCCAGTTGATTGTTTTGTGATTATTGTAAAAAGAGAAAAACCATTATAAAAAAATTATATAAGCAATTAGACTCAATAATTTTAAAAATTATGTCTAATAATCAATAATTTCATAAAATTAATTCAAAATAATTATTACCAAAAGTTGGCAGCACCTGAGTAAGCAGCGGCGCTCAAAAAGGGCAAGTTATCGTATTAAGAAATATTCACAAGCTATGTTTTGTTTATATTAAATTACAGGCAATAAACGTGATTCCTTATTGAAATACGCGAATAAGAATAAGATTTTCATACTTTAATGTTAATAATTTATAAGTTTTATTCAAAGGAAAGCTTCTATAGCAGGTGTCGTAAACATTTTATTTAATGGCATGTTTTTTGGAAATTAAACGGACAAACACAAGAAAGTTTCGTATTTCAAGGTAAAATCATTTGTCAGGTAAAGAAGTGTCACTTGTTACTAATTTTATTGCGTATCTTAGTTTTTGGGCAAAATTATTATTTATAATATAATTTTTGGTGATATCATTAACATGTGTAGTAGTGCAGCTGCATTATCGAAAATATTTGAATTGGAGTATGCTTGCTTGCTTATATACTTTTATTATTTTATTGGAGGTCATCGTGTTGCGAAGGGACACCGCAAAACTGCCTGACTGCAAAAACGAAGATTGTGAGTTAGATTCCCAATTGTGACAATAAATTAGTTTCATTTCCCTGCATTCGTAAGAAAATCTCAGTTCCGCTGCCGCTTAACACATGTTATCTCATTTTGAATGAAACTATTTAATCACGTATATTTACTTTTATATATTTTTAAACCCGGAACATTTTTATAGTGGCAAGAGGTGGTAGACTGAAGACGAGTGGCATCTATCATTTGACCTCATTTTTGTATTGAATTGGCGCCTGCAACACTATACAAACTAGATTGTGATTGTGTTGCTTATCACACATCGGCCAAACAAAGAAAAGTGTCGACGTTAGCGTGAAGGAACACATCTCCATAGTCAAGAAAAAGCATGTATCGAAGTGAGCTGTGTATGAGCAGACAATGGATAAACTCAATCATTACATCAGGTTTGATAAACTCCACATTCTCGCTACAGGTGAGGCTATTTAAATAGAAATTAACTTCAATAGAGAAGTCGGTTAAAAACTTTCTAACACCTGGGACCCACTCATAAAAAATGTGTAATTATTAGAAGTTGTCTCTTATTTTCTCACTATCTTCCCTTTATTTTGTAAAATAGAGCGTGAGAGTGAAAAATTATACAAATAACGTTTATAAAGTGGAAAAAATATTTTCATTGCCTGTGATACACAATGAAGAGAAAAAAAATCGTAAGAAGAGTAAGAATAGAAATGGTAACATATTTGTTTTTTGTTTGATTTTTAGATATAAAGTGGAATGGCCTATATTCCTCGATTTCGTCGAAATTTTAAGGAAACCCCTCTTAGAGAAGTACAACTCTTTAACTTAGCTACATGCAATTACAGCATTATTCGTCAGTGCGTTATCACTCAGTAACTGAGGAATCTTATATATTAAGACTTATGACATGACACGCCATTTTTCATTTTCCGCCTGAATTCGGAACATTCCATGATGAGTGCCGAAACGCAACCTTTTAGTTTGTCTTACCTAATCCATTGACCCGATCGAATATTATACTTATGAACATCACGATAGTGTTTTTTTTTATTTAAAGTAACAATTTAATGGCATCTTCATATTTGAAATCATGTTAGCGTAGTAAAATTTATTTCATTAACAGTGGTTATTACAGGAAAATCATGAACAGATTGTATTATATATTATGACAAATCTATATCAATCGTCCGAAGAAAACGCTATTCTTACTTATAAAGTGATGTTTAGTTTTCCCACGCATTATTGCGGTTCAGTAAATGGCATAGCGCATTAGTCCATTCAAAGCCCTTCCTATAATCCTAAGATTGTACGTGGAAATAGCATCGAGTAATTTAAAATCTAACTAAAATTCTTGAGACCATCGGGGCGTAGTCAGACGGTAAGTAGACGGAAAGGCAAAGTGTGGCGTTGAGTTCCGGCACTCATCACGTCCGGAATTGAAATCTTTTCGGCAACTGCTAGATGTATTTAGCAGAGGACCGATTGACTTAGATATTTTACAGAGGCCTATGTCCATGTCCAGTGGACGTCAGAAGTTGATGAAGTATTAAATGGGATTGACTATTTTTTTCAATAATTACATTCTACCTTATTAGAAATGTGTGCAAGATGTGTGTAAATGATAAGAAATATCAAAATTTGATTTTAAAAAGTCTACATTTTCATAACAAACACTTTTAAACAGTATACAAAGTATGTTATTTTCTAAGTGCTCTAAGTTGTTTTGGCAAATATTCGCACATGCTATTTCTATTCGAACGAACCGATCCGAATCCGGTCCAATGGCAACGGCACATCAAAGTACAGTCATCAGTCAACTTAAGGTAATGAAGATATAAGAGTGTCGACAGTATTGTAATTAGCTGCCTTTATTGAGCTTAGATAGCTGTGATTGGTTATGCATAGATTATGTTTAAAGTTGGTGTTAAAATGCCTATCGTTAATTTGTCTCTGTGAGTGATATGTTGATTATCGAAACTCTATAAGGTTTAATGTTACTGAATAATTTTCGGTAACTTAGTTTTTATAATATTATATAGTAGGCAAGGATCGAATGTACGATTTAATGTTATAATTATTTAACTGAAAATTAAGAGAGGCCGTCATGATGTAGGGGCACATGCGTTAAGCTGAGGGCATGACGGTTTTAGGTTTGATTCTTGCTCGAGGTAATGAAATGTTTAATGTTTTTATGTCTTCGCTCTGATAACGAAGCATGCTTTGCTTCGTTAAAGACAGTGTATAAATATATTAATTAAATTATAATATTAAGTATTTTTCACAGCTTCAAGGAATTTCCCATATAGTCGGGTAAGTAGAGGTATTGTGAAGACACTCCGTCCCTCACGCATTCGAAACATTGTGTGTTGATTGGAGAAACGCAGTGCCACGTTTTATCTACCAGAGCGGCGAAATAAAAATAAATGATTCCCAATATAATCATTATTATTACAATTACAATATTAGAACGTAGCCGGACTCCATTCCGCGGCTCCTGCATTTAAATTTTTATACGTTTTCTAAATAAGTATACTTCTTTACTAAGTATTGAATACCACTTTAAAAATTTTAAAGATAAAGAACCTACAACCAACATGATTACAGTCAGATCTACCACGACGATGAAATTTTTTATTTTATTATAATTTTAAACGGCAACTATGATAAATATAAACATAAATTCTTTTTTTTCTGACATTTATAATAAATTTAATTCTAACAAGATGCGTTTATGTATTTCAGTTAAATGAGCAACCATCTACACAGATGCTCTTTCCACCGACAAAAGATAAACTTTATTATGAGAACGACAATAACATTTAAATGTTAGTTGCCGTATCCGTTATCTAACTAATCTGTGTCGTATAATTAATCGTTATGCTACGGTCTACACTTCCGCAACTTGGAACTGGTTACAGTTTGAGATCTAGAATATTTTGTGCCTATTATTGCCAGCTTGTACATACTTGTATATAAATGGGACTTAGCCGCGTTGTACTTGAAAAAAATATATGAAGTCAGATATTCTGTAAAGACTTAAAACATATCAGTTTCACGCTGTATCTCGCATGTAGCAGAAGTGTGTAGGGTAGGTCGCATGTAGCCAAGTGTTTAGACATTCCACTCCCCAGTTTTAGCCAAATTCTGGAAGCCCTTCGTGTTGGGTAGTGGAACTCAACGCTGCACATTGTGTTGACACCAAAACGAAACCATGAAAATAATAAATACTGCATTTTCTCGAGCGGAAATCGAACCTAAACTTATTTGTGTACTGTTACACGCTTGTGCCCTTGCGCCATGACTGGCTTCGATATTCTATATTTTCATGGGGAAAATATTTAAATGTGACTAATTTTAAATTAACAGGATGTTTCACATGGTTTTGATATATTTTTTCGTTCAATTTTAGAGAGATTGTGTATTGAGTTTGCTTCGTCATCGTCTTGTTACCAGAGTATGCAAATAAATATAATACGTTACTCCGAATGGGTATCGAACCCATAACGGTCACGTTTAATTAGCCTTGGTGTGCTTAAGATATATAGTTAGATATGATATTCAAAAACATTTACATATTGTTATACATGAAAGTAATCCATAATACGGTTAATTTATCATTTTATACACGACAACTTACTTGTTTAACTTCACCACATAATAGATGAAAAGAGGAAGAAATTGAGTTCCTCGATTCTTGGTAAAATCTTTGTACAAAATTATAAGCTGATTTTCCTTATTGGTGTAGCTGTTAATGCTACATTCTTCTTTTGCCGTCACAATTTCCCCTATTTTGTGGGAGACATGGGGCAATAATGATTTATGATTTTATTTTCTAGTCTTCGTCAAATAAAACACTTTGTGTTGAATGGCTGATTGTCTGACATTTCTTAGAGAATTTACTATAAGTTATACTTAGGACCATCTCTGGTAATAAGACAAAATGTGGAATTATGTTGCTCTACACCACACTCGATATCACAAAAAAAATACGTTTGGTGGAGAACGGATACACTACATTTTCTCTGAATGTATTTTTTTCGGATATTCGGACAGATTCATTATTCTATTATAAAACTATTACAAAAATTCTTTGGCATGAATAGGATACAAAAGATATATTTAAGGAATATATCTCGAGTATATAAAAGTTATCAAAATGCTTTTGTAGAATTGTATTAAATAATATATATTGTCAACTTTATGAAGACCACTTATCGTTATTTTAAGGTTATGGCTTAGTTTTAACACTGCATTCTAGCCGATATAGTTTATCAAATATAGTGTGTTATTAGTGATTTTCTCAGCTTCACGCTTTATCAGGTACACAGTAGAGTGGGCAAAAAGACCCGAGTATCAAGGTATTCCCTCGCCGATTTTCGCATGAATTTGAGACATTCTGTGCTGAGTAGTGGAACTTAACACTGCGTTTTACATTCCCAAAGGTTTTATCAGATAAATGTCAAAATAAAACATTTATAATGTAATATTATCGCCATCAAACATCAGTTTTATAAGTGAAAATAGCGTTAAATCAAACAATATTTTGTAGTTACAAAACGACGCTTCAGGTACAGATTGTTGATAAGCATAACTAAAGTCCCAACAAAGATAACCTCTAAGGGCGTATCAAGATCCCGACGCCACCTCTCGCTATCGGGTGCACGCAATGAAAAATATTTTATCATTGGAAGGTGTAGGCGGATGCGGCCTTTAATTTTGATTAGAGTTTTTGATTTCAAACTTTATATATATTTATATATTTTTATGTCTTATTAATATATTACCTTGGTTGGAAATATCAATAAAACAGTAACATGAGGCCGTCTTTACGCAGTAGCATAAGCACAAGCGACTGTTAACGCGACAGGCTTTAGATTCGATTCCAACTCGAAGATATAAAATATAATAAGAAATGATATCTTCACTTCGATAACCAAAAGCAAAAGCCGGGCGTCGTAGTTCGACACTAGACACGCAGAATTCAGCGAGAATATATGCAAAAAGCCAGAGAAAACCTACCTTTCCCACTTTCTCCTTGATTTTCGAGATTTCACTCGTGTGGCGGAACTTAACGCTGTGATGTCTAACAAAACGGGAAAATAAAATAATGAAATCTCCCCAGTGAAAATCAAAGCATTTACGACGTTCGAAACACAATTTTTCGACAAACATGTGTAAAATATCGAAAAAATACAGAGTATATTATGTATAATAGTGACAAAATTAGAATATATTAACCTGAACGTGCTAAATCCACACACTTTATTGTGACATAAATAATGTTTTGACAAATGATAATAGATGCAGTTATCGCTTTTTATGTCGCGAATATCATTCCATCACCAATCAGGGTCGAAGTCCACTAAATACCTAAAGATAGGTGATAATAAATTATTTTTATAGCATAGCCTCCATTTTGCTAATTTTCATCTTTTATTCATGTTTTTTTGTAACTATTATAGCTCAGTTTTACATTGGATTGTACAAGTAATGTTTGTGAGTTTAATTCTATTATTTTTTTTGTCTCTGTCAACTGTCCTAGAACTATTCTTGACAGTCAACCGAGGTATCCTGCTAATTTCAAAAAAATGTTTTTGTTTTAAATGTTTTTATATCAAAATAGAATAACACCTCTAGTAATAAGCCGCGTTAGTACATTGGCATAGCATCTCATTGAACGAATTTCATAATAAAAATAAATATATTCTTTATCATTCTCTAGACCGAGGAATTTATAATAACGCTCTAGCTCTTACGGGTTACAAGTTGGGTACTTGCGCTCACAAGTGGGAATTGAACCCATAACCATTGTAATGTATAACCGATTGCAGTAAAATACTATATTTTTTCCACTACAGCCTAAAATTATTCAATATTCATTCGGGGTAGTCTTTGAACTTGTGACGCAGTGCATAAGTGCCAAGAGAATCTACTCAGATTATGGTCCTCGGTTTCTGAGGTAAGAATTCCTTAGGACCCCCAAAAAATAATGGAATCCAACGAAAGTGTACTGGCAATGCCATGCATATAGAAAAAGAAGAAGATAAAGTACCTCTCCAATCTTCTAAATTTTCAAAATTTGCACTCCTGGAAACATTCTAAAATAACAAAAGGAAGCTAAAAAATAAATAAAATATCAAATTTAGATCGTAAATTTGAAATGACTTTATTAGTTTGACCTTATCTTAATTTGATTATAATGTGTGATTTGGTTATTTAATTCTATAGCCTGTGGCGTGTTTATGTATGCATGTTGAATCCGTCGTGTAACAGTGGAAGTGTCTAACGCCGGTTGTGGGTTTAATTCCTGTAGGTACACGTTGAATATTTTCGTTTTACCCATCTATAAAGAAAAAGGGCAGTACTGAGGTTATAAATAATAATACTAATATAATAACGAAGTATCCTGACACTATATTCTTCCTGCCTACCCTGCTTTATGCGGGTGATTGTATATGTATTTTTTAAATTCACACGTTTCTTTCAAATTTCGGATAATTACTTATTGAATGTCGAAACGCTGCATTTGTCTTGTTATCAGAGCGGTAAATAATTATTATCCCCGAGTAGGAGTCGAACCTATAACCGACACCGTTGCGCTACAAGGAGCTTACAGGAGGGAGGAGAGCAAGAGAGTAATTCCTAAGATGGTAGCTTTATACGTAGTGGCAAAAAGCCTGCAAGAGTCTATTGCAATATAAAATATTTAATTTTTTTTAAAATTAATGTATCTGTGTGTATGTGTGTGTGTGTGTGTGTGTGTGTGTGTGTGTGTGTGTATATGCATGTACGTATGTAGTTAATACGTGTTATTGAAACCACATTAATGACCCCCTGGGGATGTTATAGTTTAACCTTTTAATAATAATATATATAACCGAATTATGTTTATTATAAATTAATGAGTAGAAAAATTTATAGAAGAGGTATGCTTGACTTATAAAATTATAAGCAATTATATTGGAAATCACTTAAAAAGTAATGTTTAGTCTGATTGTAAATACGACGGTAGTGAGTTCGATTACCACTCGGGTTAATGAATTTTCATATTTTCTCTCTGATACTAAGATAAAGCTCGGTGTTATCATTCACTGACATTGACATCACTAAACACGCAATGTCTTAAAAATTGAGCAGACAACGGGAACCAAAGTGCTTTAACACTAGGTTCCCTTTATAGCAGGGGCCTCCCTGCTATATGCGGGAGAAGGTGTGAAGGTAAAAAAATATTATGCATAAAAAAAAGTAATAAATCTTATGCTTTTTGACGGTTTTAATTTATTGAATTATAATTTGTTTTTGTTCAAAAGTTACGTGTGTTTTTTAGAAAATATATCGTTTACTTACTTTATAAGGAATCGACATACGACTATGTAAGTCGTATGTCGACTCGTATACTAAGCACATTCACTTGATTCTTTGATTATCAAAATTAGATTTACAAATATTTGTTCTGTTCTGTTAAGTCGTTTACCAGATTTAGGAAAAGCAAAGAGTTGCGTTGAGTTCCGCCGCTCAAAAGTCAATGCTTTGAAAATTCGTTAGAAAACGGAAGTGGTTTAATTCTAACAGTGATTTAAATATATCTGTAATGGTAGGTTATCAAGATACCTCTGCCTCCGGCTATGTGCGGGATTGAGCGTGAACTAAGAAAAAAGTAATGCTACAAAATAGAAATAGGTATTGATTATGCTACCAATATCGTTGCCACGCATCCACTGTGCCATATGACGTCATTAAGCACACCTACAGTACGATTAATGATTAAATTTAAGTAAAACCATGATTTAGCATGACTGTCAATTATATATTACAACTCAATCTATCAATCGCCATTGATAGATTGTATTTTCAAGGTTCTCAAATATGTATATGTATGTATGTACGTTTGAATTGAGATCGTTACGCTTTCAATTTTATTAGTAGCCTTGTGGTATACTGAACTATATTCAATATTATTTTGTTTAGAATTATATAATATAGAAGTGGTAGTTGCTTCAATTTTAGGTCAGAGTATTTTTTTATCAAAGTAGACAGAGTATAGTGTAGTGTCAAGACACTCCACTTTTTGCGTTTCATTATATTGAGACATTGAATAATGAGTGTTAGTGGTAACTCATGCCCGTGCTTAGTACAAAGAAAATATATTATTAATATGGTATTGATCTGATGGCGACAATAAAGCCGTCATTCACATCGCCCGACTGCCGCACCATCAACCACGTACTTGCATTTTCTCCAGGACAGAGTATCCTCTTCCTGTTATTGTGAATTTCAATAGGGCTTCTTGCCACAACGAATAAATGCCCTTGAGTGGCAATGGCAATGCTGTTCATTGCCTTTGCCACTCGAGGGGATCAATTCGTTGTGGCAAGAAGACATAATATGGCTCGAAAATTGAACGAAACGTCAGATATTTAATAAGCCAGATCTGGTCAATGTAAATTTGATTATAGGATATAATATGTATCTTGTACATTGTGTTTTATATGATTTACCTATATATAAATAACGTATGTACCTATAGTATGTATAATATTCTAGTTTTAAGATAATGTCATTTTTATAGTAACGTTCTCATGTAAATATATAATATAAATGAAAATGAACACAATTTAATAAATTCTTATTAAGCAATTTTAATAAATATGTAGTTAATTAATAATATATTTGACGTTTGAGTATCAATTATTTCCATATAACATTTTATTATGTTCCCATATCATTGTGTTGATATCCGGGTTAGGTTATTAAGAAAAATAGTATATTTTTTCAATAAGCAAAAATATTTTTGTCGTGACCTAGGGGCGATACGAGTGCGATTGTAAACGACAGGTTGTGGGTTCGATCTCCATTCGAGGAAATTAAATAATTTAATATTTTTATTTCTCCGCTCTGGAAACGAGGCAAAGCGCTGCGTTGAGTTCTGCCACTGAACAGGACTGTCTTAATGTGAACGGTGTATCTTTACACTCTGTTACCCGGTAAAGGGAACACGGTTTATTCGGCGAACTATCCCCAATCGCCTTAGAGAATATCGAGAAGCCAAAAATCAAAAATAATACACATTTTTGTTATAGTCGGGCGCTGACCTGATTGTACAGTTGTGAGTTTGATTCTCACTTAACGAAAAAAATGTTTTTAATTTCGAAGCTCAGCATTGAGTTTCCCCATTTAACACAATATCTGGCAACTTAGGTAAAAGATGGAGAGCAGAGTATCCTAACACTAGTGTTAGGATACTCTGCTAGGTATGCTCCCGCATCTAGAATATGCAGAAAGAGCCTAGGCAGCTTTCTGCATACTCTATATGCGGGATACAGCGTGAAGCTGAAAAAAAAAAATATTAGAATTTTTTTCGAATAAATCAACTACTGTGTTTACATAAATATAATATGTCTTTCGAATAATTTGAATATAATAAAAATGGTAATCTTTAACAATATTACGTTATAAAACCACACGATAGTCAGAGTAGGAGGTCGAAAGACCCGCGTTGTACTTTAAAGTTGATAGCTCACTTAGTATACAAAGTTATAAGAACTTATTTTTGTATATTATTATATCTGTCTCTCTGTCTATAAACGCGCCGGTTGTGGGTTTGATTCTTACTTGACGGAAGGAAGAGAGTTTCATTATCTCATTATAGAAAAAGATTAAGATGTCTGGGCATTAAGTTTTCTTTACCTACTTTACAAAATAACTTAAAAATAGTTAAATGTGACTCGGTCTCGTCTATCGATTTCACAAACACAACTACGGGTATACAACTTATAAAAGCTTACAAACTTAAAATTTGCGGGCACATGCACACATTTTGTATGAAATTAACTACAATTATTTTCATGATTTTATTTTCTATAAATTATTTTTATTATTTTTCGGATATTTCTTTTATTTGTATTTAAAATTGTCAGTTTGTGCCAAATTTCATCCACGCGACGTTCCCTCCAGGTTTTGATTATACAAATTTTATACAAAATACAACAAAATCGATACATAAATGTGATACATATGTGTGATAAAGATATGGATCTTTTGATTAGTTTGTTCTTTGAATTGGCTTAATTTTTTTTGCGTTTCAAGGGACCATAGACCTAAACAGTTGGTATTAATTTTAAGGGCGATGCTTCCACTCAATTTTGAGATAAAACTGACTGGTTCTGAGTGCGATCCCCACTCGAGGAGATGAAATATTTACTTAAATTTATCATTCCATTTCTTCGCCCTGGTGTCGAGGCAAAGCGCGACATTGAGTTCTGCCAATCAACACGCTATGTCTCCAAATTCAGCAGAAAGTAGGGAACGGAGTGTCTTAACACTAGGTTTCCTCTGCCTACCCTGCTGTGTGCGGAATACAGCGTGAAGCTAAAAAAAAAATTAAGCTGAATTCAGTGGAAAGCGGAGTGTTTCACTTTCAGCACTAGATTTCCTCTACCTATCCTGCTGTAAGCTGCAGCGTAAAGCTAAGAAAACAAACGTACAAATTTTCCATTTGCTATACATATTAGTAAGTATATTAAATATACATATAAATTGGTGGTAAAAAATAATTATATACAGTTTTGTAGTACAAATTAAATCACGCATAATTTTATAACACCCTCGTTATATTGTGCTGTTCATTATAATTATATACTGCCATGAATATTTATAAAAGTTATTGTTTTTATAGAAAACAATGTTTGTTATACATATTTTTGTGTAAAGCAATACAGTAATCAAAGTTGTTTTTTATCCTTAGAGTTTTTATTGACTGGTGGAACCAATCCTGAACTTTGTTTTACAAAATTAATTCTTTGAAAGTAATTTATTATATTTTTGTAAATGCGACGGTTGTGAACTCAATTCTCACTAGGGGTAATGAAAAATGTTTCCTTTTTCTTAAAAATACAAACACTAGTTCCCCAGGTTCCTTTTTGAACTTAAAAAAAATAAAATATGGAAGGAAAGTGCATAAAAAGAGTATTCTAGGTCTAGATTCCCTCTCCACCTCATCTAAATATAACAATTTTTTCAGCTTCACTCTTCATCTTGATCATAATAACTCTTTACATGCGAGACAAAGAGTGAAGATCGAGATATCGATATATCGATAAGACACTGCATTTTCTACTTATATATTAAGAGACTTGATTAAAAATAAGAGATCTTGTTTTTAGCTTCCTAAATTGAAACTCCATAACTTAACCAGAATTCAATACCAAAGCTCATCCTTACTTAAAACACATTTAGTACAGAAATTCGATTATCCTTATATAATTTTGATGGAAATAATTATATTTGTATGGCTTAAAACGTCCACGTCATATAAAATACTTGAATAACTGTTTATGTGTCATACAACGTTTATATTATTGTAACGTGTTGCGATCGGTTTTAAATTAAAAAAAACCGGTTAAGTGCGAGTCGGATTCGCTTACTGAGGCTTCCGTACCAATTTCCGGATGTGTGACTGAACTTATAAAAATTGACATAGTTAAGCCTGCGACCATTTGTAAATGGTTGCAATTTGTATAAAATGAACTTCAAATATATGATTGAAATAAATTTTCACTTTTCGGCTTTTTTCCTTTATTTGTATTGTAAGTTTTCACTTCGTGTGGAATTTCATAAGGTTAAAGGTAAGTATCCTTTTAAGTTTTGATAACGCAGCCAATTTCGTGCAAAATGCTACAAAATCAATGCGTAAATGCTCTTTTGGTTGCCTCAACTTGAATTTTTTCAGAGGTACGGAACCCTAAAATTGTGATTGCGAAAGAATGTAATCGAGTTGACCCCTTAATGTGCAATTATAATATTGTTTAGATTGACAGGTTTCTTGTTTTGACTTCCTTTTATATTTTTCTGTTTTATTTTGCTTTCTTGATATGATACTCGTCCTACTACCTACTTACTCGTCGTACTAATGTAAAAGCCAGTCATATCGCGAGACTGTAAACGCGACAGGTTGTGGATTCGATTCCCATTAGAGATGAGAAGTGATGTATTTAATTTTCTTTGCTCTGGTAATGACGCAAAGAGAGGCGTTGAATTTTACCACTCAACAGACCATGCCTCCAAAATTCGGCGGAAAGTAGGGAACGGAAATATCGTAATGGGTACGAAGCGTTTTAAAGGGGATTACTCCTAGATTCCTTCTGCCAAAATTTTAAAAAAAAACATCAGTGTTCCACTTGTGTGCTTACAACCTTGTATCCTGAGCGATAACAAAATATGTTTTTTTCTTACATCGTAGCATAACAAATGTAGCATGTGATATTCTCGTACTAGGTACATATAAGGGGCTTAATATGAAATCTTCTTCCAGGCTTCATCGCGGTGGAACTACCGAGGTATGCCTTTCGATTTTACCTCCTCCACTACCCACGGTCTTGAACACAAATGGTTAGTCCTTTGGGCTCTCATGTCTTGCTGCTGCTGCTTATAGTCACTGCCCCCTGGAAAATCAATATTATGTTTACAGTTATATGTGTTTCATAGTACTACGAGGACGTCAACAAAATTCCTTATTTGTATCTCTATCGCTTGTTGCAGAAAGAAATGAAGTAGCTTTAACTTTTTTCTTACATAGCAGAGTAGGCAAATACTGTTAACACTAGTTACTGTTATGACACTCCGCTCCCAAATTTCCACCTAATTTTCGACATAAAAAGTGTTGAGTAGCTAAACTTAACGTCACGCTTTGATTACCAGAGATTTTAGCTTCACGCCCACGCAAAAGGAACCTAGGAACCTAGTGTTAGGATATTTCGTCCATTACGACACTTCCGTTTCTCACTTTCCGCGAAATCCGAAGAGATGATCGAGTCCCAAACTATTGCATATACATTTAAATTCACAGTCACGACGTCTTCTAAGACGAAAAAATCAGGAAAAAATAGAGAGTTACATCACTAAATCTTCTATAGAAAAGGACATAACGCAAAAGCCGTCTTAATTACGTGATGCAAGTATTTTTTTTAAATCAAACATGGTAATCTAAAACTACTTCGAAATCCTGATTTGTGCTTGTCGTAAAATATTATGACTTACTTAAGATATTTTAATTATGAGAGTAATTAACGCAGTGTTTAACTCGCTTCCCTTATATAGGGACAATGTTATGTTACTTAGTTCACGCCATGACGGTACGGTGGTATGGTATTTAGACACGCGATGGTTGTGAGTTCGATTCCCATTTTGGGAAATGTTTGTAGTTAATATTCATATTTGTCCGCTGTATTGAGACAAATTACGGCGACTTATTTTTCGAAACATAATGTTGATGCTGTTAGCAGGTTAAGTAAAGTGTGACGACAGGGTATCTACGTCGCCAAGGATGTCCCGTGCGGAACTCGGAAAAACGTAGTCTTGCATGCCTGCAGCCTAGTCGATCGGGCTTGGAAAAATTACAGCGTTGTTGTTGGTTGGTCTCCATCTCTTAATAAATAATGTGTCGATTTGGAAATGGAATATCGGAGTGTCTTGGCAGTAGGAAAACAGAAAAAAATCGTTTTAAAATTATTTATACTTCAACACTGGTAAAATCAAAGCAAGACCACTAAGTATATTTAGCGTTATAACATTATAAAGTAAAGTTAAGGTAGGTACTTCGTTCTTATTAGGGTACTTCGTTCCTCACTTTCCACCAAGTTGAGTGACGGAACTCAACGCACGCATTGCTTCGTTACTAGTGCGAGGAAATGAAAATATTTCATATAATATATTTTCATTTCCTCGAGTAGGAATCGAATCCATAATCGCGTTTACAGTCGCACCTTGCACCACGACTTTCGTCACACATGCCCACATACACAATCGATCGATGCGTAAATTTTCTTTATACTGTAAACTGCATCTCAATTACTACTAACGATGCCTAATTGAATCTTTATATGCTTGTAATTTCTTATCTCTGATCGTATCTCGATGTAAAGCTCTACTTTTTATCGTAAAAGAGTAATTAAGTAAATAGGCTTTAATACATGTAAATTGTAGTAGCGCAAAAAAATATTGTATATTTAAAGCAGCGGTGTGGCGTTGAGTTTCGTCACTCAACACACAATGCTTCACGAATTTGGTGGAAAATTAGTGCCTTATTGGGGGAATGGAGTGTCTTAGCACTAGGTTCACATGTCCTCTCTGCCTTCTCTGCAATGTTCGGAATACGATGTAAGCCAAAAAAATAGTGGTACAATTCGAAGGTTCGTCTGAAATGCGATGGTACTGTAAGACAAGAAGTGGCCTCAAGTTTGTCATTCAACGTACAATGTCTCAAATTCGGGCATAATGCACAGATAAGTGTCTTGATACTACGTTCTTCCTAATTACTCTCTTATATGTGAAATGAGACGTAAATCGAAAAAAAATCTCACACAGTTTATTCAGCATATTTTTATTTTAGTTTGTATAAAAAATATCGATGTCATTACTTCTCCTCGTCTATTAAGTCAACTACAAAATGAAGTACAACATAAAAAAGTCATATATAATTTAAAAGATCGAAAGATCTATAGATCATTTACGTTCCGAGATGTTATCTGACGACAAAGAAATTACACTTTTAATTAAACGCCGTATACGTCAAGTTTGGTATTTATTTAATATACATAAAATTTATTTTTTACCTTTTAGCAAATCATGAAGTCCTAGGATCATATTCCTAATTAAGTTTAAGTTTTTGGTTGTTGGTTCATTGTTGGTGAGGGTGATTTAATTTAATATTTTTTGATACTTGGAAAAATAAAATTATGAAATTTAAATTCTTTATAACTTAATACTTTTTCCTATATAAAGCGGTGAAGGTTCACTCACCACTTTCTCAGATTGTTTGTTATTGGCAGAATTAATGACAAAGGTAGAACGAGGAAATAAGATGATATTTTAATTATTTATTAAAATAAAGTCCTTCCCCCAATGGAGATTAACCCATATATACTATAATTCACATCACGTTTGCACATATACATACATTCCAACTGCGCCGTCACAAGGTTTTTTTAAATTTTTTATTTCTCCTTTACAATTTTATATTTGTTTTCGGATTTTATTGTAGTAGTAGATCTTTATCCTGTACGAGATAGAGTAGGCAGAGGACACCTGGTATTAAGACACTTCGAAATTCAAGACATTGTTTTGAGTGGCGCATCTAAATGTCGCACTTTGTCTACTAGAAAGGTAATGCAATAATTACTTCCCCCGAACGACAATTGAACCAATAACTATCGCATTTCCGGGCGCTTTCCCACTACGCCGCATTACAGTTAATAATTCATATTTTTCCACAAAAAAATATTTTTTTAATTTAACAAAAGTCATTATCTTGTTAATTATGTCTTGTTATATTTAATTTAAAAAAGAAGCATTACGTACGTTGCTCCAATTTTACAAGATTATTTGTAGATGTAGATGTATTAATAAATCATTACCATATAAGGGCAAAATGGCATGATTTTTTCCCAACATATATGAAGGTGTAATCTCAATTAAGACGATATATTTCCTCGTTAAAATGCGTATGAGTTGCGCCTGCGCATGATATCATCGTGCGAGAAATTCGATATGCGATACTTTTAATTTTTATTTATAAGTAAATATTTTGGTTTTGTTTTTAAATATATTTTATAAATAATATTATGTTTTACATATCTGATGGTATCCAATATTTGTGACTTTGGCGGCGTGCGTGATTGGTACATACATATTTAATTCAAGCAACACTTTGGGGTACATTTATATATGTATATACTAATATTATGAAGCTTAAGGTATTAGGTTAAACGGACTAATCTTAAGAACTACTGGTTCAAATTAATAAATTATTTTTTAGGTGAATAGTCTACTTATTAAAGAAGGGCTATAACATCACGATAATTTTCCCTATGTAACCCACTGTACTCGTAGGTACCGTCAAAGTTACATCCTGCACTCAGAACATGGCTTATGTTACACATATATGTTATTTATTTTCTTTTGCCATACGAGTTAAGTCGGAGAAAAAAGCTAATTGAAAACAGACGTGATTCTCCGATTTAATTAGACAAAATCTTAATTTTTATGTTTTGTATTAATACGACAAAATAATGAGCTACAATTGTTGTTACTTTTTTAATTTAATATATTTTATTCAATTTATACATTATATGAACTTTTTAAAATTCCGAGATAATTACGAAAAAAGCATTTGTCACTATATTCCTAGAAGGACACCAGCCTCCCCGGTCTCAGCGGGTAATTGAAAACATCCTCAACCGGTTACCAGCCAATAGTAAAAAGCTAATCACGTACAAAGATCGCGACTTTTTTGATCCCATATTCAGTATTTAGAAATGCGTAACGGCTTCGATAACCTATTGATCAAGTTGAACACGCTTCGGTATGTCTCTTATAGCACTTTTATTCACGTCTGTGCAAAGCACCCATTAATACTAACGAGGTGCAATTCTTTTCGCGAAGTCTGTACCAGGGAATGACCGACCGCCGGGCATTCCGAAAAAATGATGATTTGTTACTTCGCCCCGTTCCGTGGCTTCGCGTGAATTGAGTGACAAAAATGCTGTCGAGAAGTTTATTGTTCAGTTCTGGTTCTTGTTTCTGGTTGTGTAGCTTACACCGTTGGTTTAAAGATCGTTTTGTACCATCAGGTGTCAGATTGGGGACGGAAAGAGTTAATAGTATCAATTAAATCTGTGAAGGCTTCATTGTTGCCATATTAGGATACCAACAGTTATGTACTAACAAATGAGAGCATGTTCGGCGTCTTTGATGTGCTCACTCGGTCGTAAGCACGTTTAATTATAATTTTTCATAACTATATTTCTGTGGTGCAAGATCAAAAGACTTGAAATATGCATTGATAATATGTATTGATAAAAATATATTTGTATAAATTGAGACTATACTAAATTGGTCAAAGCTAAAGGAGATTATATGGCTAACAGCTTACTTTTTTTGGATTACTTTTATGTAAAACATCATTTATAAAAATATTTATGTTCATTTCCTCGTTATGATAATAAGACAAAGCTCGGCGTTGAGTTATGTCACTCAATACGCAATGTCTTGAAAATTTCAAAAAACGGAAAAACGAAGTGTCATAACACTAGGTTTTATCTGCCTTCGCTGCTATATGCAGGAAAAAAAATCCCCTACATTTGGATAATGGTGTAATACCTACGTTTAATTCAATTTGCAATGACTCCAGAATTCGGCGGAACGTAGGGGACCGAAGTGTATTAATAGGAACGAAGTGTCTTAACACTAGGTTCCCAGGTTCCCTCTCTCTATTCTGTATTGTGCGGGATACAGTGGGACTCTAAAAATAAACATCCAATAAACGTAATGTGAGATTCGAAGTCAAATAAATATATTGACCTTTGCGTGCCCTTTGGCACCTTTAAAAGGAATTTAGAAAGCTCTAATAGTTTTTCATTATTGGCAAGTGGAAAATTTAATTATATCTCATAATGGCGTCTAAATAATGAGAAATAATATATCATGAAGGTTAGTCTTTATGTTAACTTTCACGTGACGAATGATTCGTTGGAAGAAGGTTTTGCGAACTCGTGTTTTATAAGTTCGTTTCTATTTCCGGTTATCTCGGAGCCTTTCTAAGATTAGCTAAAATATAAGAGGTCACTTTCATTATCATATTTACGTGTGTGACAAATTTGGTATATATATTGTATACATTTTTAATTCTGTAAAAATCTAATAAATGTTTATGATAATTGTGATTGTTTGTCTTTTTTTTGTGTTCTCTCTTTATTTTTAAATGAAAAAGGTGTTGGGATGCAATCGAAACAAATTTTGAAAAATATTTAAGAATGTAACAAAAAAACTGAACGTAACGCAATAAACGAGTTCTGCAATAGAACCCGCGTCTCTTGTTAACCGTCCAAGCGCTCGTTGCCGTTTAAGCCATACATTCTTGTGGCAAATTATCTTTGTTATTAGCATTTCTGTAGATAGTTTCACAAAATTTTCAGCTACTCAAAGAAAATTCCTAAGATAGAATGCTTTTTATGAATTTCACATTTATACATTTTTATTTTTACGTTAATAGTTTGATAGCCAGCAGCAGACTTTGAGGTCAGTGGTGGTGCAGGGGCACAAGCGTGTGACTGTAAGCTCGACAGGTGGTTCAATCGATTCCCATTCGTAGATAACAAATATTCAATATTTTCATTTCTTCCCTTTGGTGTCGTGGCAAAGCGCGGCGTTTAATTTCGTCAATCCACAAGTTATGATTCCAGAGTTCGGTTGTAAATGGGAAATGGGAGTATATTAATGGGATCGGATTATATCTGAATACTAGGTTAGGAACCCAGTGTTAAGGTTAAAAAGGTAATTATGGCCTCTTCTCCAAAAATATAGTAAAATATTTTCTAAATGAGATTATAGTTTTTATATAAAGTAACATATTTATGTAAAGTATGTAAGAGTACGTTTTCGAATATTTTTAAGCTAAAGCTTTCTTGGTTACTATTCTTAAGTAGAATTCTCATCTAAAACAAACACCTACCGTTGGAATCGAATTCAAATTTTTGTTTACTGACAAAATTTTTACAGTAGTTTACAGTAGCTTGAATGTATAAATTAGATATGATGTGAAATGTTTACTCTTCCACGTACAAGTAGCCTTTTTCTGAATATACAATACTAATTTGAAATGGTAATCATTATGGGAAAAAGTTACCCTGATGTTAGTTTTCATGATCCCATAAGATATTTATATTTGTTTATAATTAACATAAACGTCAATCTTTAGTGAAAAACCTATTTGAGTACATGATGCCAGTCGAGACACAGGGGCCCAAGCGTGCGACTGTAAAATGAGGTTGTAGGTTCGATTAAATTGAGTTCCGCCGATCAGCACGAAAGTGCCTTATTAAGAACCGAATGTCCCTAGATTACTGCTACTGCTACACGCGGGATACAAATTTATGTGCACATATAGTTCACGCTGTATGTTGCATATAACAAGGTATGTAGGGGACCTTCGACTCAATTATCGAGACATTGTTCGTGTTGAGCGACGGCGGACCTCAACGCAACGCTTTGTTAAGATATCAGTGCGAGGAAAGGAAAATAATTTATTCCCCCAAGTGAGAATCGAACTTACAGCCGTCGCGACTACAGTCAGATACTACTGTATCGCTGTGCTGGTCATAAGTTAATAAAATTTATATAGATGTAATATATTTTTATGTTCACGCTTGATATCATTACAAGGGGTGTCCTGGCGACACATCGCATTTTGTCTACCAAAGCGACTAAATAGAAATTTTGTTTGATAATATTATATCAGTCATGAAACTTGTAATTAATTAATACGTAGCTTAGGTTAAAGCATAATAAAATAATAACATTGAAATCCTCTGATGATGGAGCCAGAACCTTTATAATGGAACTCTTCAGATGGTACAAGTAAACCATTCAAATTGAGGCTTATCGAGGCTCATATAATTTATATATAACTGAGCATATTCTATAGCACTTGTAGTACTAAATCTTAAAGCACGATAAAGGAGTATTTTCTTACTAATCAATTCTATCATTTCTATCATTCTATATTTAAGATATGTATAAAACTTTATATTTTATTCTAAAAATACTAACAATTAATTACACTTTTCACGTATAAAAATATTATAAGGAAACAAATTAAGTGTCGTATATTATGTATATTTTTTTTAATATGAACTAAAATTGCAAGTAAATAAATAGTACTTGCAATACCTGTATTATAGATTTATTGCATATCAATATATTAATATATAAAGATAGATTTCATAAAAAGGTCTGTAATAAAATTATTTTATAAAAAATGCAATAGCAAAGCTACAATTTTATTCACATTAAAAAATGGTTAAGAAATAAAACATAATAGTCAAGGCACTCACATTTTATTCTTCTTCAATATATTAAGATTTTATAAACGTAAAAAAAAATATAAACACGTAGATAAAAATTGTATCACACTGATAACAAATAACCATAGTTCATAACTTACGTATTTCATTCATAGGAATTTACAATTATGCTAACTAAGAAATATATTAATTACAAGTAAAAGATTAGATAGTTGAGAAAGATGAAAAAAAGTAACATTTTTTTTACAAATAATCGCCTATTTTTATACTAAGGTACTTGTTTCTTTTAGAAATTGAAGACAAGCTTAAATCAAGCGACTTTCGTGAAAGTAGTAAAAATGTTAAAGCACAAGGAAAGGAATGTATAATTGACATAAGGAATGTAAAATTGTAAAAATCTTCAACAAAACTAAACAAACAACGATATATTAAACGATGCAAATTATAAATTATATATTACAAATTATTCTAAACCTTCCTATTTTATGACTCAATTAACTGGCCTAACTAAAATAAATACTTAGACAATTTTCTGTTTCAGCAAATCATCTATCATACATATAATTTTTTAAACCATTTGTACAATTTAGATATCTTGACTGGCCGCTATCCCACTACATAAAACTAATATGGTAATACACTTAAAACTGGCGAAGTTCTTCAACTGGCACATAATATTGTTTCATTAAAAACAATAAAGCGAGAAATTATTATAAAATAAGATTATGTCACGAAAATTAAATATCAAAATCTTCAAAAATCTAAATCAAAATTTCTGTAATAAATTAGAACCTTTTCTATACAAGTCAGTGTTTTTTGATTGTTCGATTCATTATCTTATACAATACTTAGTTACAATTGGACGGACGTATGAATGCGTAATGAAATGAATTTCAATAAGAACATTGTTTTCTCGCTTTTAAAAATATGACATATAATCGTATGTCGTTTGATCTAAAAACTTGATCAACTAATAATTATAATCTATTTAAATTATAATCTATTTAACAAGAGCATCAATCTAAAAGAAAGAATGATCGGAAATACTTAAATACTGTACGGTAGAGTATTTTCTTCAAAGTACTCGAAACCTTCAAAATTAGGAATAACAACCAAAACATATACACAAATGTGTATTTACATATAAATAGCAATTCGAGATATGGCGGTGAAGATTCACGACAAAATAACGCTAAATAATGTTCATCCGGTCATAGAAACTTTTTCAGCTCGTTTTGATACAATACTAAGATCGAGAGGATTTTTCATTATATCTTTGCTGTTGTCATTATTCAAATCAATACTGAGTTCAGGCTCAGAATCACTTATTTCTTCATTTTTCGGACTTCTAAATAGGACAGCTGTGGATTTTATTGAGAGATCTATAGGTTGATCTTGCTCAACTGCTATTCCTGCTACTGCGGGCGAATGGAGTAGTAAGTCTCCTCCATTGTAAGTTGGCCAAGCCATACCTGGAGGTATAGGTCTGAGACTCTGTATAGGAGTAGGCAAAAATTGAGCTGATCTTGGAGAATAACTGGGTGAAGCAGTCGCACTAAATGACGGCGACATTGTTACAGGCTTTTTTCTTCTCACATCTTTGTTTTGGTTCCTTATTGCATGAAGCCGTATATCTTTTTCACTGCTAGGAGAAGAGGCTGGTCTGAATATACTTAACCCACTGGTACTCCGGGAACTATTATCATCTTCTGGGTCTGCTGACGATGCACCAGAATCTGACGGGGATACGCTTTGACGAGTTACCTCCTCTGTAAATGTATTTTTTTCAGTATTCTTGTAATATTCTGCTAAAGCTGCAGCTGGTAATAGATTAGTAGGTAAGAAAGAAGGGTTAAGAGAAGAGTTATAGTTTGGAGATGATTTACTCGTCTGCATCTGTTGCATATGCTGTTGCTGCTGTTCTTGTAATAGGCAGTGTATTTTGAACCAGTTCGATCTTCTTCCATATCTTGATCCTGATTTGGACATACCAACTAATAAGCACTTTCGTAGTCTACATGCTTTACATGCTGTTCTGTTTTTCTTGTTGATGACACATTCACCATTGTTCTTGCATTCAGATATTGAGGACAAGTTGTTGTACGTCCGGCCGAAGAACGACTGCAACAAGAGAGAATTGCCACATTAATAATAAAATTAAAAGGAGCATTCAATTTGGTTAAAAAAATGACAACGCCGATTTTGTAAGCGGGCTGCATTAATTTGATGTAAAATATCGACAGACTTCCGCAGGCGGCGCATAAAAAATAGCAATTTATATATTTTACAGTTAAAAAGTCGCATGTGGGACCCAATCGCGACCATCTCTGCCCGAAATTAAAAACTACATTTTTCAAAAAGTCATCATAAAGAGCACTGCTCGGATCGAAATCTGGGTCAACAGAAAAGGTTATATATTAAACTTAATATTGCAGATGCACTTTTATGTCCTGTTGCGTCTTGACTTAAATAAGATGAGGGGTTCTCGTGTATTTTTGGTCAGACCCGTACGTTTCCCCGCTGAGAGCGGCCTCGACTCATTTCTTGCCCAATTAAACTCGTACAAAAGCGTAAAATATGTGATTGTGTTACAGTTTCGATGATTCCCGGTGTGATCGGTGTATTTTTTCAACAAAATTATGACCTGTCACATTATTTTGGATTATAACAATATTTTTGATTACGTATTGCACGACCGGAACCTTTTTTGTATCATCTTCTTGCGTTCAGATTTTTGAATTTGCATATTATTTTTAACTTCTAAAATTAGTTTTCTGTTCGTACCCATTACCGTGACGCAAATTATGTTAAATATTAATTATTTTATCTTGCAAATTAAAAATTACCATAATGTTATTTTGCATGATATTTATAGTAGTTATGAAGTAATAAGATGCTTAAAATATTTATACTGAAGTCGTGGTAATAAGTAACCTTCACAGTTAGTGCTTAATCATTAGTTTGAAAAACAGACAATGCTTCATGCTTTCTATTTTGTTACAATTATAAATATTGTAGATTTATATAATAAATAAATCTACAATACATAAATCTACGTAAAATTGACTTTCCCTGAAATTTAAAGATCATTTATCAAGAAAAAACTGAAAAACACTTTTCCACAAGCAGCATAAATAATAGATTCCCCAATTTAATTCCAATTATCTAGGCTCTTGCGTGTTGAGTGGTGGGGCTTAACACCGCGCTTTGGTCTACCACAGCGAGAAAATAAAAATAATTTAAATATAATCATTCCCCCGAGAGGAGACCGAACTCGCAACCGTATACAGTCATTCCTTGTCCCGCTATTCTAAGACGACCTCCCATAAAAGTAAAAACAAATTAGTATTCTCCTTTTAAAAGCATCTAACAAGGCTAATGTTACAATCCTATGTCCAGTTAACTTGTAATTTCGCGAATATGTATATAATATGAGTTAGATTAGAAATTTCAGATAAGTCCGCCTTCGTTATGGGCGTGGATCTAGCGTTACAGATACCCTCTAATTGAGGCTTTGTACGTGAGATGATTCACTTCTGTTGTTACACGTGTTTTGGATCAGTTTAAGATATACCATAAATATATAGATATAGTTTTTGCTCTATCGTTAAAAATTAACTGATAACGCACAAATTAGTGGATTTAGCAATTTAAAATGTACTCGTGGGTAGGTTAGGGCGTAGAGGCAGCAGCAGTATGGCAAGATTCCTCTAAATTCCTATGAGGCTCCAAAAAACCAGACTTAAATTCCACAGAAATCAAGTTGCAGGCAATGACTCATACTGATACATATATAGATTTTCTCGACAAAATACATTTTTTTTCTCACATCCAGATTGTTATTAAAGTGAGTGGTTGTCGAAAAACTTTAATATATCCCTCGAAATTCAGGAGTGACAAAGTACATTTATGTTGTTTGGTTAAAATTCAATTCAGAAGATGCAAACAAATACACATTATTTTGAAAATTATAGGAAGCATAGAGAATGGAGTGTACCTAACAATACATATATGTACCTAAAAATAATCTTTTTCATTTCCATTTCTGAAGACTAAGTGTCAACTAAAATAAATGCGGTTCGAAACTTCACCACTATGTCCAACAGTACTAAAATAGGATACAAAAGTAGACTACAGTCGTGATACATTATAATAATGCTTAGAATTATAATATAGATTTTGAATTATTATCAACGAAATATGAATAATGGAGGACTGTCACGTCTCATTACTTAAGGTGTTATTCCTAAAATAGAGTAGCTCGAGTTTATATAGAGATATCGATCTGGCCGATATAATGAATTCTGAATATGAAATCGATTTTGTGGCACAGTGGTGTGTGTACGATTGAAAGTGATAGGTTCATATTTTAGTTGGGGGTAATATAATATAAGGGGGTAGGCATTTTCTATTAATGAATTCCATTAGCGAAGCTAGAGGGAACTTGGTGTTGAGACACACGTTCCAATTATCAATACTCAAAACCACGCTTTGTCCGGCTTGAGGCATTGATACTCCGTTTTACAATTATTGGCGCATTGCGTATTGAATGATGAAACTTCGCGATATACCTCGTAACCAGAGCAAGGAAATGAATATATTAAGTATTTAATTAATTTCTATGAATGGGACTCGAACTCACAACTGTCATGTTTTCAGTGGTACACTTGTGCTCCACGATGGCTCAAATGAAAAAAAATCAGATGCAATCGTTGCTCAAGTAGGGATCGAAACCACAACCATCATTCGTTTACGATCAAACCGCGTCACAACGGCCTCTATTAAGTTAAGTAAAATTTACAAATTGATTCGATGTTTGAAGATAAATTCCACAGTTATTTATATGCCCCATCAAACGCCGCTTTAGACCATTCCAGTATGCAAATGTAAAAAAAATAACCATTTCGAGTTAAAAGATTTATGCGACTGTCCACATTCATAATGGAAGACGAGAAAATTAGGTAAATTGGTGTTCCCCTGATCTCTTGTTATGTAGTGCTTTGTTAATGATAAGACATATATGTTTTTTTAGGGATCCTTACCACAAAAGGTAAAAATGATGGAATTCAACGCCGCGCTTTATCTTAATCGTAAAGTTTGTGTCAGAAATTACCGTATAGGCTACCCATCTTTTACAACCTCAGGTCAAGATTGCTTAAAGAGGGAAATCGTAAAATTTTCTCAACTAGGCCGCACCACCCAGCAATAACATAAATTCAACTTGCACAAATGCTAGTAAACACACATTTGCTTGTTCATAAAAAGGATACAAGATTAGTGCACAGATTATGTGAAGATTGGAAGTGATATGTATTAACTAGTAACTATGTTATGATTTTCTTAAATGTTGTATTACGCCGTATTACACAAATAATCTCTGATTGATGATAATGCTTATCGATATTTTTTGGAAAAATATCAAAAAGTCTAAGAGGGTTTACAGAGGAAAATTATTGTTAAGATGTTCCGTTCCCTATTTTCCGAGGCTTACTTCTTTCGTTTAAGTGGCGGAACTAAACACCGTAAAAACATAACGTAGTATAATTTTTATTTTTTTTATTATTAACACAGGAGACACGTGAGAATATAATATGTATGTATATTATGTGTATAAAAATATGAGTATATTGTTCTTAAGGAAAACAGATGCTTTTAAAGGATGATATTAAGATGGACATAAAAGAGTCACTGCTACCTCGTAATCATATTATCTTATTTTGAAATGGACGATAAGGAAGATATGAAAGTAAAATTATGTTGTTTACAAAAACAATAATTTTAGTGCTGTTATTGGCAGAGTAGTGTAGTAATGGAGTTGGAACGCGTTTGTCTGAAGTATTTCCGAGCTGGTGGTAGCTTTACGTTCATTCGACGATTCAAATGTGATTATAAAAGTTTATTTAAATAAAGAATATTTAGAATTTAAATTTGTTACTACTGTTTTAAAAAAGTAATTGTTTATTTGCAAATAGCATGAAGGTTAAAGTTAAAACACTCCTTTCCCCTATCTACCGCGTTTTTTTCGAAACATTGTATGTTGAATAAAGAAATTTAATACAGCGCGTTATCTTCTATAAAAAAAATATATATTTTAGGTGTCACGTCTTAATTACGCTAAAACATTGATTGAAGTAGCAACTAGAAACTGTGACGGTTCACTATTTAATATTTAACACAAACAAAAAATAGAAGTACACTACAAATCCACAGATTTTAGTTAAATCCTTACTGTTCTATGCGTAGAACA
The DNA here is from genome assembly GCA_018230605.1 of Heliconius congener. NCBI lineage: Eukaryota > Metazoa > Arthropoda > Insecta > Lepidoptera > Nymphalidae > Heliconius > Heliconius congener. Next base: position 1,337 of record DWAO01000093.1, on the reverse strand, counting down.
ATTTCACCGTCTACAACGAGTTAGTTAGCACTATCTTGATTGAGCCGTACAAGCTGGTCGTGTAATAGGAGCGTTAACTGATGAAAATATTGTTTATCGTGGGGCTTCAGCTTGTGATGAGAGCTTCCTGGTTAAAATTAGCTCTATGTAAAATATAGAATATGGAGAAATGATTTATTTTAGGCATGTATAAGGCTCCATTCCTATTTTCTTTTTTACTTCTGTTTACTATTTTCTGCCGAATTCTATAGGCATTGCGTGTTAAGTGGCTAAACATAACGCTGCGTTTCGTTGGTCTGGTACCGAGGCAAACCTCTGTACCAGACCAATGAAACGATAATATGTAATATTTAAATTCTTTGCGTGGAAATCAAACAGGCCGACGGCTTCAATGAAGAATATTGAAATTTAAAACAACAACAGTTCACCAAAAGAATGTAATTTGTTAAATTGTAACCTGATTACGGTGATAAAATCGTCACCTAAACAATTGCTCTAAAAGGAAGGAAAGTGGAAAGAGGTGAAACATTCTTAACTTCCACTACGCGAAAACGAAAGAAAGAAAAATAATTGTTGCATATCTCAATTTACGAGATTTAATGATGTTTACTGATACGTGGCACATTTTTGAAGCCCGATGTATATCAGGTACACTTTATAGTTTTCAGTACATAAAAACTATAAAGCAAAAAGAGTTTTCAATTTGTACCAGCAGTTCCTGAGATTAGCGGCTCATTCAAACAAACTTTCAGCTATATGATATTAAAAAAAAGAGAATTAGTACAGATTAAATTAGTATAAATTCTTTAAATTCCACCTAAAAGCCAGACAAACCGACTCGTGTGTAATTCATTTCCACAAACGCTATAAAATTTGAATTCTATGTCACCTGTCGATAGTGACAAGGCTGTGTCCGACGACGCTGTAATGTAACAGCGTGTTTTAACGGTTGTTTCTATTTATTTCTCTGTAGAAAATAATGTTTACTTGTTTTTCCTGGATATGTAACTTAGGATGGACGTGCAAACATAATTGAATGAAATCATGAAATAAGCTTAGTGTGTACCTATATAAAATTCCTTTATTATTAAGTGCTTGATAGATAAAGAAGATACGTAACTACTGGATGCATGGATGCAACTGTATTAAGGAAGTAGAGTGAGCACTAACATTTTAGGCACTATTACTAAGGATTAACCCATTTTTAGTTCTATTATTCTATTAGAAAATAGAACATAATGCTACGCTACGACGGCCGAAGTTCAGGCCATTGTGACGCAGGGCGTGCGACTGTAAGCACGTCGGTTGTGGGTTCGATTGCCACTCAGGATTGAAAA